>PVJL010005671.1:58794-104671 GCA_004026885.1 Lyroderma lyra | reverse complement strand
TTGTTTCCATGTTTTGGCCACTGTGAACAGTGCTGCAATGAACATTGGGGTACATAAGTCTTTGCGGACAAAGGTTTTCAAGTTCTTTGGGTAGATCCCCAGAAGGGGGATTGCTGGGTCAAATGGTAGCTCCATTCCCAATTTTCTGAGGAACCTCCACACTGCCTTCCACAGTGGTTGTACCAGTTTGCACTCCCAAGAGATGTTTTATTAAAAGGGAAAGTGCACTCCTAAGAGGTAAGAGCAGGCTTAAGCAGGAGAGTGGCTCTAGAGCTCCAATTAATAAGGCTTTGGTACTTTCATTGTCTTTAGGTGTAAGGGGTTATGCCTGTCTGGGTGTGGGGCCTTTTGATTGACAATTTGATTGACACAGGGCCTATTACATCACCTTTTCTAACTGCACATGTTCTTTCGCAGTCAGTCCGTTATATGATATTAACGAAGTTCTGGGCATATATATGATATTATAATGATGGTATAATGAGGTTCAGGTGAAATGAAGGTCATTGAAACCCTTATTGTGCGAGCGTTTGGAACTGGCTCAAACTGGTGGGCTTCTTGTGCCCTGTAAGTTCCCTGTATTGGCCTGGAACTTCCTCCTGTGGCTGCCTAGCCTGGGGTGGGAATTACTAATGAGAAGGTGATATCGGGGTGGTGACTTCTCCAGCTGGGCAGGTCCCATGGGATGGGTCCCAAGACTCCCCCTATTCTTTCTGCCTTCCTCACTTTTCTCCTGAGAGACATGACCCCCACAAATCTCTGGGAAGTTGAGGGATGAGAGGTCTCATCTTCTTTATCTGCGTCCTGTTGAAGGTGGTCATTGTCCCTACCTGTCGGGGATTCACGGAGCTCTCACTCTATGTGATTCAATAGGGGAAGCGGTCTCGACAGCTACCTGGGAGACTGTTGACTTCTTTAGTTGGGATGGGCTGGAAGCCTTGCTGGGGTATCACTTGTATCCCAATGGCCTTTAGATGAGGAGAAATTAATTCAGTTAATAACTTTAAAAGCATTGGCTCAGGAAGCAGGCCCCAAGGCCCCCATCACTGGGGTGGTTACGAGATGAACATGAATTACTATGGACTAGGAAAAAGGTGAGAGCTAAAAGAACTAGGGAAAAGCACTCTATAGTAGGGTGTGCAGGGGCTCCTTCATTTGGCCTGTATCAGTTCCATGATGGAAAATACATAAATTACAAGTTTCAGTGTAATTATCTTATGGCAGGATGTAAGGGCTTTCTTATGATTCAGGCTAGGGACAGTCTATTTATTGTTCAAGGTTAAAAGCCAGGGAAAGTTGATTGAGAAAACAGTTGAGACTATGGACTAGGAAAAAGGTGAATCTGAGCTGAAGAACTAGGGAAAAAGAGTCTATAGTGGGTGGGGGGCTCCTTCATTTGGCCTATGCCACTTTGAAGGGAACTTACATCATCCCTAGCTTGGATGTTTTGTATGCCCAGGTTCCCTCTCTATCTTCCTACTTGTCCTGCATGTAGGGTCTCTGACTCATGTGTGGGGTTCCCATATATATGTATTAAATCCGCTCATTTTCTCTTGTTAACCTGTCTCATGTCTATTTGATTATTAGAGCAGCCCAAACAGCCTTGAGGTTAGACAAATATTTGTTCTTACCCCACATAAGCAAGTAATCAGATAATTAATAAAAGGTAAAATTTGGGAACATGTCTACATCACTGCATCATGAAATAAGGCTCAAGAATATAACTAAACTATAATAACAATCTCAAGACTGATTAGACCGATGAAATATGGAACAATCTACCAAAGTCTGAAAGTGAAAGTTCTATTTAAAGTTTCAAAGGCAGGAATGAAGAGGGCCAAAAGTCTTGCTCTTGGGCATGTTGATTTTAAGCTGGTTGTTAAAAAACAAGACATAGAAACAACCTTTGACCCTCCTCATTTTCTTGCCTAAGAGATTCAGATGGAAAGAACTGCTGTAGGAAGGGAACCTTAGCATAACCTCCCCAGCATTAGGTATCAAGTCTCCAGGTATCCCGAGCCTGTGGACTGCCCTTCCACTGAGTTCCATTATTTTCTGGGTTGCCTTATAAAAATTTACCTGCCAGGTGTTTGCCACTCTTCCAAATTACATGCAAGCACCCCATCTTGCCTCACTGTCTTTGAAATTTCCTGGTGTATGTGAATTATCCATGAGCATATATTAAAAGCTAATTTTATATCGCTAATCTGATTCTGTTAATCTGGTTATTTACTCAGCTAACCAAATTTACAGGATGAGAGCCAAAGGATTCATTTTTAAAGTCCTCACTGTTTTGGGGAGCTGGCCAGGAGCATGAATGGCTGGATGTGAAAACGCTGCAACTGGGCACTCAGGGACCTCTGCTGGCAGAGGTGGGTGGTGTCTGCGTTTATGTCAGCCTTCCTGGTCCATTTTTGTGGGTTTTAGGAGAATTTGGAATTGTTAAGTGTCTTTTTCCTGCCTTCTACATATAGATTGCCAGGAATAAATATTTGTAAAACTGGCTACTTGGGCTTAGTGACTCATGACTTTCCTATATTGAATCTTTGCTCACGGAGATGGTCTGTGTCTGTGTCCCTTGTGTAGTCATGACTGGGAAATACTATAGGGACAGAAAGCCTTCGGCTTCCAGGATTGAGCTGTAAGAAGGCTTGTTGTTTGCACAGTTATTAAAATCTTACCATCAATGGTCAGAGTATGAATCTTTTGAACTGCAAAATCTAAATTGGAAAATGTGTATAGAACTCTTATGATAAACAGCTTTTACTGGTACCTAGAGAAAGACCACATTTTAAAAATAAATAGATACAAGAAAATTTTGAATTAGTTACTTAGCTTGTTGGGTCTCATAGATGCTAATATCAACATTAGGTTTAAAAAAGGCAGAAGGGAAAACTGATATTTTCCTACAAGTGAAAATTTTAGAAAACTTTATGAAGACATAATATTATGAGACTCAGTATGTTGAAACAAGTTTTAGAGGATTTAATAAGTGATCAGAAATTTGAAATATAGAAGCTGCTATTTCTGTTTGATAGGAATTTAGAAGGAAGTCTCAGAATCTCCCCAGGCTCTCCTGCTGAGTAGATCATAAATGTAACACAGCTCACCACAGTCTGGGGCCCACTGAGCTAAACAGCAGTAACCACAAAAACTGGAAAAGGGATACTTTTAAGAATGCAAGCCTCCCTTGTCTATCTGGCTCCCCATTCCTCAAAATCGTGAGGGACAAATAGTAGCAACCCGAGCACAATCACTTCAGCAGTAGACAGGAAGACTGCAAGCAGGACACTAACAAAAATTTACCTGTCATGCATGTTGAGCTTTTCCTGTTGCCAGCAAACATCCCATTTTTACATCTAAAATCTAAGAGTCCATTCCTACCCTTGTCCAAAATGTCTATTTACCCAATTCTACCTCCCTGTCTTTGGAATTTTCATGCTCCTGCAAATTCTAGGTACACGTGTGTTAACATTTCTGCTCTCTGTCTGTGGTCTGGGTGGAAATCAAAAGTGGTGTGAGCCCTTAGTCTCGCTTCTGAATTTAGACTGGCAGTTACATGTATCTATGAAGGTAGCTTCTCTAGCCAAAGACAGGTGTGTGTTCTTTATTGAGTCTTTCCTTTCGTGGATGTTGTTTTTTCTGTGCCGTGTCCTGCATGTCATTTTTCCTAAGAATGAACTACCATATTTTACTGTGTATAATGCTCACTTTTGGGGGGCCCAAATTTGTGAAGGGAAAATAAGAGTGCACATTATACATGGGTAGTACTAATTTCTTATATATATATACATGTTTTCAATTCTTTTATTTATGTTTATGAGTTAAAAGTGTAACTCTAGAAACCAGTAATGATATCCATATACAAAATAATACCCTGGAATAAGATAATCAGTTTTTTTTATTGTTAAATTTATTGGGTTGACACTGGTTAGTAAAAATTACATAGGTTCCAGGTGTACAGTTCCACAGTGCATCGTCTGTGTGTTGCATTGTGTGCTCACCACCCAGAGTCAGCTCCCCTTCCATCACCATGTATTCGACTCCCCCTCCCCCCTCTCCCACCCCCTCTCCCTTGCCCTCAGGTAACCACTAAACTATTGACTATGTCCATGAGTTTTTGTATCTTTGTTGCTTTCAGTTTTATATTACACATGAGTTATGTTAAAAAATAAATCTAAAATTCCCTTATAATACAAAAAAAAAACAATTACCTATATGCAAACAAATAAAAATTTAAAGTAAAAAATTAAAACAAAAAAATTTTTCCCTGAAAATTGAGGCCAAAAACATGAGTGTGTATGATACATGAGAGTGCATTATACATGGCAAAATACGGTACCATAGGGAGAGAACCCAGGTATAGACTTCCTGTAAGCCTGTTGTTCGAGCAGACCCCAAGGCTGGAGAGTTAAGCAGTTCTCCCCAGACCTGTGTTGGTAGAGACAAATGTTGCCATGGGTCCCTGTATAACAGCTGCATGAGGTTTTCCCTTCCATCTCAGTTTGTATCCTGGCAGCTTGGCATCATAACCAGCAACCTTATCCTCTCTGGCCCCTACCATCTGTAAGGTGCACTTTACTGCAGCACACCTGGTGGCCAACCGGGTAAACTGGGTCTCCCATTGTGCCTCTGTTGATCTGTGCCAGCTCCCAGGGGTGTGGGTTATGTGCAGTCTCAGCCTACAAGGGGTGTTTGTCCTCTTGACCTTCATCACCCCTTAGTGTTGGGCAGATCCCAGGCCAGTGTCACCCACTCAGGACTACAAAATAGGGGGTTTGTAAATGGAGGTGCCCCAAATTCTGTGGGAGACTGAGGACACTGTATGCATTCTACCATCCCGACCACCTGTGTAACGAAAGTCTGTGCTGTCTCTATCTATGGGGGTGACCATTCCGTTCAGGGAGGGCTGCATCCTTTGTTCTCTCAATAGATGTTTTGACTTCCTTTCCTGAAGTATAAAAAGAGACATATTTTTGTTGGCATCTCTGTTTAGATCTCACCACCCATGTCCAGAAAATGGATCCTTGGAATGGGAAAACTTCTAAATAGAAAAATATGTTATAGAGCTCTCCTGATAAAGAGCTGTTTTATTGGTAAGACATCTTTTGCGTGGTCTATAATTATTATTAATTCTGTTCATATTGTAAAATCTGTGTGTGGAATCCGTTTGTGTTTGTATAGCATATGGCAAGATGTTTTCATTACTGGAGGTATTACTAGTTTGTCATATTCGATTGGCTTGAAGACAGTAAATGCTTTTATAAATGAAGAAAAAAAAAGACAGAAACAAACCCAAATGCTTCTCAGGATTATATGAACTAGTAAAATATCTGATAATAAAGCTAATTTAAGTTTAGTTTGAATACATGGACATGTCTTAGAAAATTATTCATATAAAATATATTTGTTTAAGCTGGGTTTACAAAAATAAGTTATGTTATCTGTGTTAGAAAATGTGTCAAGAAAAATAGCTTGGGAATAATTGACTTTGAAACCTCATAAAGTTCTAACTAATAAATAAAATAGGTACAAATGAAATCTTTTTAGGTAAAAATTTTAGCAGCAATTATTTTGTATATATTACATTTAACTGGTTTTCTAGGTGTCTTTGTTAAGATGAAACTTAAAGTTCTGCCTCTAAATTAAATAATGAATATTCATTGAATGTCTGGGTCATTTCTTAATTAAGACAAAATAATGAAACTCTAATTACTGAACATATATTTATCATCTTTTTGCTTCTTATTGGAGAGGAACTAAATATATTTGGGTTTCTTAATTAATATATCTTGTGCCACATTAAAAATTTTTTTGTGTGCTATGAGAAAATATGTTTATAATTGTATGAATCTAAAGAATCCTGATGTATCAGTGTACAATTGCTTACTTAGTTTTTACTACAAATTAAGATGCATCGCATCCTTGAATTGTTTATACCTCTTTCCTGTTGTGAACAGTGCTGCTGTGAAGATTCATGTATCAGCTTTTGTCTGATCACCTGTTTTCCATTTAGGGAAGGTGTGTGTGAGTGTGTGTGAGTGTGTGTGTGTGTGCGTGTGCATGTGAATGGGTGAATTTGTTGAAGCACATGGGAAAGTTTTCAGGATGGAAATCGTGAACTGTTGTTCACAGAGGCCACAATGTTTTACATTTTCACAGGCCATATTTAAGGGTTGTACTTTCTCTACATCATTGCTGACAGTTGCTATTTTTAGCTTTCTTGATTATAGCCATTATTGTATGTGTGAAGGGGTATCGCATTGTGGTTTTAATTTGCATTTCCATCATGACTAATGATGTTTAACATCTTAGCATGCTTGGTGAACACTTGTATGTCTTTTCTGGAGAAGAGTCTATTCAAGTCCATTTAGAATTTTTTTGTTATTTACCTTTTTGCAAGGGTGTGAAGACCAAAGAGGATCTGTGGTCAATACTGTCCTGAGGATAAAGTGAGCACAGATGCCAGAGTTAGCACCTAGGAGGACTTTGGCTGTCTGGACACCAATAGAAGAGCTCATTCTGCTACAAGGAGATTATTTGCTAAATTCTTAATTCCTCTATCTCATAGAAGGCAGAGAAAGGACTGAGAAGGGAAAAAAGGAGGGACAGTGAGTGCAGGTCACATGTTGGGCAGGAGCTACAGGCACTACTTCACTGAACCCTCACAATTACTCAGAGAGCTTGTCCTTATCTGACAGATTAGAAGATTGAGTTTCCATTTATTTTCCTAAAGTCACACAGCTAATTGGTAGAGGGGACAGAACTCAGCTGTGTGCCTGCCTTGGGCTCAGACACTCTCCTAGAAGGAAACTGCCACCCCAGACTGCATTCTGAGCAGCCAGGAAGCTCTTTTCTGTTGTGACCTCAGAGGAAGGGAACATGGGCAGAAGCAGAGCTGTGTTCTAGGCTGAGGAAGAACAGATTTTAAAAGGTCCCAGGACAGGCAGAGCCCAGAAGTGGGGAAGTCATCATCACAGGCATCTGGTGCTAGCTGTGCCCTGTTAAGGGCCAGGTCACCTCCTCCCTGCCCACCTCTCCCCATCTCCAGCTGCCTGCTCACGTCCCACCCAAAACAGCCTGGGTGAGTGCATGGCAAGCTGGGTGGTTAGGTTACGTGCAGATTTTCTTCAAATACAATGACCATGATTCCTGCCAAGGGTGTAAGGACTATTTGGATCACTCCATTGTCCTGGATCCCTCATGTGCAAGCTCTACTGGACCATCTTGGCCCATTTAGGCCTTGGTTCTGGACTCAGAACTGTGTTAGAATCAGTCTTCTGTTTAAGTACCTGTGCAATGGAGATAATAATTGTCCCTGTCTCTTCTGGTAAATGGGAGCAGGTGGTGAGATGAGGCCTGTGAAGGTCACAAAACAGAATTTATTACAAAGTCAGCTCAATAATACTATTAGTTCTGATTCTCGTGTTAATACAGATCCAGAAAATGCTCTTCTCTGTGGGCATCTAGTGGGCATTTTGTGAGTAACACTTATTTGTCATCTGGAAAACCTGTTCTCTGCTGTCACCTCGTGTTCATCTTGGGAATAACACCTATTGTGTGTCTCATAAATGCTGTAATTCTCTGTCCCCACTTTGTGGGCAGGTTTACAACAGTGGTTGACACTCCAGCATCTTTCTATAGTCACTTGAATTGCCTGTATCATCAACAATATCAACTTCAATTAAAAGGGGAAAAAACGTAGTTAGTTATACATAAACATTTTACTCTCATGGTTCATTCTTCTTAAGTAACAGTGAAAAACAGAAAAAAGATGAAGAGACCTGTTAGACAATAGTTGTTTCTTTAATCTGTGGAAGAATTTCCCAAGATTTTTGGCCAGAGTTATTGGGACCAAATTTCATGGTCAGATGAGATCAGATGCCAACTGTGGTTCTCCTGTGTGTTTCCTGCAACACAAACTAGTGAGGTTTCAATAGTTGAATTTTAACTAAGTTTTGAGGGTTTATTTTTTTTATGCTTTATTGAATTAACTTTATTGACTTAACTACTACATTTAGAAAACAAACTGATTCACTTTTATGCTGCAAAATGCATATTAATTTTAATTTAGTTAAGTATATTTATATAGGGTATTAGGCATTTCTCCTCTTAAAGGGGGTTAGTCTCTCACGAAAGCTGAGGATGAGAGTCACTGTGATTCCTCTTTGTGGCTTACAGTGGGGTCTACTCTGAAGGAATTTGGTTTAACTCAGTGTTCACCCAGGAAGGCCTGTGGCTTCTGGGACAACTTGGGATTTCCTTCTGCACCTGCATTAACTCAATATCTCCTTGGAAGGTACGGACAAGGGAGGAAAAAGTAAGGAGAATCTTCCTGTGCAGGAACACTTCTGAGGGGTGGGGGAGTGGTGTCAGTCTTCAGAGGACCCAGTAGAGGGAAAATTATTGGTGTGGAAAATTATTGATTTATTATTTTCATTTTTGGTGTAAGATGGTGAGGAGTTCTGCCTGAACTTTGGGTCTATCTAAGGAGAAGGTTTGAAGATTTTGTGCTCCTTTCTTAATCCCGTCTCCTTCCCCACCCTTTCTCCATCTTCCTGTGAAAAAACACAGTTAGAATTAAAGGTGCACTTAAGATAAACTTCAGAAAACTAGAAGCTCTCTTCTCACTATGGTGCCATTTTGATAAATGTTTCCTTATTCCAATCTCTCATGTATTGAATATTAGATATTTGATGTGCCAAACACGGGGGCCTGGTGACCGCAACATACACGTCTCGTGGAATATTAAAAAGGTCTGTTGCTCTATGAGAAAATACATTTCTACAAATTGTTAAATTTGTCCATGAATATATCAATGTAAAGAATGCTACTACATACTCAATGATTGCCCACATACCAATGAATTGTGCACATCTACATGCTGAATTCGCATGATCAATGAGGGAGCCTTGACTAGTGTGGTGGTAGATGCAGCAGCTCAGCCATCCGCTGCCACTTTAAGAACAAGGACCCTCATGGCTTGAGTGTGGCAGTGAGAGCCACATGTTGCTGCTTCCCTGCCTCAGTCCACTCATGTTCTGAGGGCCCTTGCTTTATGGCCTGGGTTCCAGTGGCCACCATATTGGTGCATTAGGACTGTTAAGAGAGAATTTTCTTAGTGGCAGTGGCACGAGCAGCCTTGCTGTTGCCTTTTTAAGAAGTGATCCGCTTATCTTGTCACAGAAGAGACTATTAAAAGCAGTGGCAGCTGCTGTTGCCGCATTGTGGCTTCCAGTCCTGAGGCTGCATCTGGTGTGAGGATATTGCTGTATAGCACAGGTACAAGAGGCCGCCATATTGGTGATTTGGGTACTCACCTTCCATTGTTCTGTGGAAAGTTGGTTAATGGCAGCAGCAGTGGCAACCTTAGTGCTGTTGTTTCAGAGAGTGAGGCCACATCTCTTCTGCAAAAACTTGCTGTGTGGCAGTGACAGCTGCTGGAGACCACTGTGGCTTCCATGCCAGAGGCCGTGTCTAGTTGGAAAAAGTCACTACATGGCTATCGCCATGGTGGCATCCACATTTGATCCTTAAAGGTGGTAGCAGCATCTGTAAATAGAGACCTTACTTTACAGCAGTGGCAGTGGCGGCAGCCATATTGGCTGTTGGTGGTGGTAGCTGGTGTCTGTAATGGGAGAACTTGCTTTATGGCAGTCACTATGGTGGCAGCTAAAACTGACCCCTAGGGGTGGTACCTGCTTAGTGGATAGAGATGCCAGCCCGGAAACTGAGTCTGAAAGGTGGAACCTGAATTAAATATATCCTTTTTTGAATAATAATACATTGTATTTTCTCAGTAATTGCAACAATCATGTTCCAATTAGTTCTCCACACGGGACATGACAGGATTAGCTCTCTAATTTGGAAAGAGCAAGCTGGTCACAGTGTGGAGGTTGCATTGCATGAGAGAGGGACAGGAAGCAGGGAGACGAGTGAGAAGACTGGTGAGAGGTCATATGGCCTGAACTGAGGCAGAGACCATGAATTTGGGGAGGAGCAGGGGTATGAAGGCCAGAGAGGGGCTGTGGTCAATGCTGTCTGAGGATAAAGCTTACACAGATGCCAGAGTTAGCACCTGGGGGGACTTTGGCCATTTGGAAACCATTAGGAGAGCTCATTCTGCTACAGGGAGACTACTTGCTAAATTCTTTATTCCTCCAGTCCATGGAAGGTAGAGAAAGGATTAAGAAGGGAAGAAGGAGGGGCAGTGAGTGCAGATCACATGTTGGGCAGGAGCTACAGGCACCACCTCACTAAACTCTCACAGCCATCCCAAGAGGGAGCAGTTGTTCTTTTTTTTTTAATTCATTTTAATTGTTAGACTTATTGGGGTGACATCTGTTAGCAAGGATTACATAGGTTTCAGGCATACAATTCTACAGTGCATTGTCAACTTGAGGTATAATAAGTTCACCACCCAGTGTGAGTTCTCTTTCCATCACCTTATATTTAGCTTCCCCCCTCCTCTCCCATCCCCTCCCCTTTCTCCCCTCCCTAACCCACTCGTCCCCAAATAAACATTAAACTATCGATTGTGTCCATGGGTTATTTGTTTGTCCTAAGAGTTATTGGGACCAAAGTAGAAAATAAGATCGAATACCAATTGTAATTTCGCCTGTGGATCTGTTGTAAGTAACATAAACTAGTGAGGTTTCAATCGTTGAATTTTAAGTAAGTTTTGAGGGTTTATTTTTTAATGCTTCATTGAATTAAACACTACATTTAGAAAACGACCAGATTTACTCTAATGCCTCAAAAAGTTCTTTCATCTTAATTTATTTAAATATATTTATATAGAGTATTATCAGACATTTCTCTTCTTGAAGTGAACTCAGTGTATTTTGTTTTTCTTTTTAAGTACCTTACTTTGAATGTATTCCTATGGATTCTATTAACACTGCCCCAACAGGAAAGACTGCTTGCCGGTGGGGAAGAGGATAATTTTACTGTTTGTTTGCTTTTGTTAGACAGTAAACTGAAATAATACTTTATGCTCCTCTTTTCTCTTTGGAATGAATAGTCTAGTTCCAGGTTTGGCTCCTCTCACCTTTCCCTCCATATGTACTTCAGCCCATCAGTCATCTTTTTTACATGTACATTCAGCTCTGGTTCTTTTCCTTGTGCTTACAGTATGTCCACTTCTCACTAAGCAAAGTAGCATCTTTTTTGAGCCATCTTTTCAGGTTATTGTCCTTCCATTATTTTCCCACTACCAGTTTGTCCACTTTAGGAATGACCTTACTCTTACATCTTTTACTTTTTAAGCACTATTTTATTAACTGTGTATTTTATTAACTGAGCCCTTGCCTATACCTGCCACTCAACTAAAACCACACCATGACAGATCTCTCTTCTACACTAGGGTCCCCTTCTGGTTCCAGGCATCCCCTGTCCAACACCAACACATATAGGAGGCTGTATTGTTCTAGATTTCTCTCCTTCTCTCCCACCCTCCCTCTCATTTTTAAAAAACTCTCTTTTGGCTGCTTGTTTTATCTTCCATTGTCCTGGTTTCAGATGTTACTTCTATTCACCTGGCTTCTATACTGTATCAGCTGCTCAGGCATCCTCATTAAACTTCATGGCCATCACCACTTTTGGTTCTTGGCTGTTTTCACTTGAATGGACCAGGAAACCCAAAGTAAAAATGTCCCAAACTGAATGAATTCTATTCTCCCTATATCCATCCTTTCATATTGAGTTTCTAATTTTAGATTGTCCCAGGCTCCCAGTCACATAGATGAGAACATTATCAAGTTCTTTTCTTTCCCTTTTGTTCCACAGCCGAGCAAATGCCAGCCTCTGCAGACTCAGCCATCTCAACTTACTTTCTTTCTCTCCATTCTCCCATTTCTTTTTTTTTTTTTTTTTTTTTTTTTTTTTTTTTTTTTTTTTTTTTTTTTTTTTTTTTTTTTGCTTTTTTTTTTTTTTTTGGTATGTGGGTAGCTCCCTGACTGGGAATTGAACCCAGGCGCTGAAGCCCTAAGCCTCTACACCATCAGGGAACTCCCCATTCTCCCATTTCTTAACCCACTGTATTGGTCAGAGTTTTCCAGAGGGGGGAAAAACTAATAAAATATAAAGATATAGAGCAAGAGATTGATTTTAGTGAGTGGGTTTATGGGACTATGGAAGTTGGAAAATCCAAATTTTTCAGGATGAGTTGGCAGATGGGAGAAGAAGAGCCAAAGTTGCAGTTCATAGCTGAAACCCTTCAGCTATTAGATAGCAATAGCATTGGAGCTATTGTTAAATAGTGTCATTTCAAGTAATATGTCTGGGGAAATGTTTTTCTACAGTGGAAAAGTTATGCTTTCCCTACTCTCTCAACTTATTCTCAGAATAGAATGAGCTAATGATTTTTAAAATAGGTATTGATATGTCAAGGAGCCTCTATAATTTAGCAGAGCACAGAACGAATGCCCTGAGAAATACATTCACACTTCTCCATGTTGCTCATGGACTGATGTGCAGCAAGCTTAGAAGAGCATGAATTGGCCCAGGAGCACCCATAAGGTTTTGAGACTGACTTATGAGCATCTTTAACATTCCTTTACTTTCCTACCAATCATGTTTAAAAGACTTATTTAGTCATTCAAAAATTATTCAGTCATTTGAGTAAACCGATGCACACAATTTCGCTAAGTCTTCTACTGTAAAGCTTATGTTTGTAGAACCCTCTGTATTTTTTTTATTGTTAGACTTATTGAGGTGACCTTGGTTAACAAGAACTACATAGGTTCCAGGTGTACAATTCTATAGTGCATAATTAATGTGTTACATATGTGTTCCCCTCTGTATTTTCCAAAGCTCTGCTGTATATACTACTTAATTTAATTTTTATTGACCATTCAATCACCTTATTATATGTCTGTTCATATTTTCTATTTCTTTGTGATTTAGTCTTGGTCAGTGTTGTTTCTAAAAATCTATCCCAAACTGTTACTATGTTTGTGCTATTTTTAGAATTTTACATACATCATAATTATTTCCCACTGCATAAAAACTTTGTGTGATCATGATTGCAAATAATTGTATCATATGCCACCTCATGGGTATGTCATAAATTATGTAGCCTTCCTCCTGTTATATAATGTGGGTTGACATGAACTGTTTTTCTGCAGTTAATATCCTCAGACTGTGCACACATCTCTTCTTAGTTCTGTAGGATAAACTGCTAGCAGTAGAGTATCTGGATCATTGATTGGGTCTGTAAGCATATTTTCCTGCTTTCACCAAGTCTTTTGAGGTGATGCCAGGAAGGAAATCAGGCTCATGGAAATCAGGCTCAGTGGAATAATAAGAACAATTTATTTAGACAATGTTGTCAATATCTTACTATTCCAATTCCATTTTCCAGTCAATTATCTGCTCAATAGATGATGAAAAATATGAGTATAATTATAAATTGTTTTGCCTAATAGCAATGTCTCAAATAAAACTCTATTTATAGAAATCTCACCACTAGTCTTAATATGTTCACTCATATGAATTCAGCAATCATATTTAAAATGAGATAAATAGCTGACTAGTTTATAACCATCATCATTAAAGCAGTAAATAACATTTATTTGAAATTTGCTCTGTACCAGTCATAGCATGAAACCTTTTATACACATGATCTCATTACCTTAAAGAAAACACTAGCAGGTGGATTAATTGTCTCTAATTTACAAGTCACAACCGTAGGCATTGCGAAGTCCAACCTGACAGCCTCTCAGGAGGCAGGGCAAAGGCCTAAGCAAAGGTCTTTCACAGTAATACCTATTTCGTGTTATTTAGTCTGAATATGTTCACTCATATGTGAGTTCAGCAAATAGCTGACTAACTCCGAACCATCATCATCAAAGCAGGTGTGTCAAACCTTGGTGAGATGTTTTGTTTTCCTTTTATATCCATTTCCTTTCTGATAATAAAAGTCTGAGCTCAGGCAGAGACTTTGGAAAGTGAAGTCAAATGTTTCCAGAATTGCTAATGTTACTTTACAGATGAAAGTGAGACATGAGCCCTGAGGTAGGGGGATTCCTTTCTCTGTCCCATTCCCCACTGTAGTTAAACCACCATCCAGTGGTGACCAAAGGCTCTTCCTGGACTGGGAGGAGGTCCCTGACACCTGGAGCTGAAGGAACTGGGCCCCTTCTCACTCTGCCAGCACAGGCCTGGGTCAGACCATTGACTGTTTGGCTTAAAGGAGGTCCCAATTTGGGGCTTGATGGTGAAACTGGGCTCCAAATTAGGTTTTGAGGGCTGAGGTAGACAATGAGAACCAGTTGGGAGGAGTCAAGATGCAGGTAGGTGGTGATTAGACAATCAGTGCAGGCTCAGTTTTGCCAACTTCAGACGTGATAGAGTTGACACTGTGCTGCCAGTTTTCAGCCTGCTCAGACCCCTGCGTGAGCTCCTACATGTTCACATGTGATCCTCTATAACTATACATGGTGCTTGTGTGTTGTACCCCTGGAGCAGGCTGTGGGAGCACCTTGACTTTGCTCTGCCTTTTCAGAGGAGCCTAACACTGGTTTTGGTGGCACCATCATGCTGAAGTTCAGTTTACCTCAGGAGGCTTCAGGAGGATATGTGCAGGGACCACCATGGAAGCAAAAGGTGAGGAGAATAGCCCAGGAGGACTGCTGAGGGACTCGGGGAGGGGTGGCAGTCTTCTGAGTACCCATCAGAGAAAGAGTTTGGTGTGGAAAATTCTTGGCTTATTATTTCTGTTTTTGGTGTAAGATAGTGAGGGGAGCAGTACTGGACATTGGTGCCTGTATGTTTTGTTTCATATTATCAAGAAATCAAGATTTGGGCCTATTAGTATACCTATAATGACAAATTGCCTCTACCTACATTGCAGCCTGCATTTCTCCAGGCTAACTGATAATTGATGGAGGAGTTCTGCCTGAACTGTATGTCTGAGCTAACAAAGAGATTTTGAAATTTTGAGCTTTTCCTAAGGTCCTGCTCTTTCCCGCTCCTTTTTTCTTCCCTGGTGATAAACAACCTTGGGCCTGAAGGCTCTCTTGAACTGAATGTAAGAAATTAGAAAAGTCCCTTTCCTCTGTGGTAGAATTTTGATAAATAACTTTCCCTCATTTTGATATTTAATCTATTAAATATTACCATATTTTGTCAAGTATTATGCACTTTTTTGCCCAAATTTGTGAGGAAAAAATAAGGATGTGCACATTATACATGGACAGTACTAATTTTGTATCTATATGTTTGTAATTCTTTTATTTATGCTTATGAGTTAAAACTGTAACTAGAAATTAATAAAAATATCCATGTTCAAAATGTTGGAAATAAAACTCCGGTGCCACAAATAAATACTTGGAGATTCAATGATCTCAGCAAAGCAATTTTTAGTTCTGCAGAATGGTGTGTAGCACAGCAAGATTGAGACTGCAAACACACCAGGCGGAGAATCATGTGTGCTTTTATCCCTAATGCAGGCTTAATTAATGCTGTGTCTTATCCTGTTGGCTAGGGTTTTGACTGCACAATCTTCTCCTTAACAGATTGGATACTTCACATTTTATGATACTTAATGAGGGGGGAAGGTGTAAGAGAGTTACAGAGACAAAAGAAATTCCAAGGTGGCCCATGTTACGCTTGTGTAAACAGGATGAATTGGGGGAGAGAAGAGAAGGGCCTGTTCAAAAGTAGGTCCTTAATGTGGGGTTCTAAGTGGAGACATTGTACTCTGATTTAGAAGAAAAGACATATTCCCACAAAAATAATACCCTGGAATATGATAATATTTTACATAAAAATTTGTATATATAAAATTGGTTTTACCTTGTATGTGTTTTTTTTTTGTTTTGTAATTATTTGTTACATAAAATTTCTTGTATTATAATATGTTAAAAATAAATGTTAAAATTTCTTTACAGTGCAAAAAACAATTACCTAAATATAAACAAAAGTTGGAATTAAACAATTAAACAAAACATTTTTTTCTCCTGAAAGTTTGGGCCAAAAACATGGGTGCACATTACACTCAGGAGTGCATTATACACAGCAAAATATAGTAAATATTTGATGCACCGAACACAGGGGCCCAGTGACTGCAACATACAGTTCTTGTGGAATATTAAAAAGATATTTTTGTGTTATGAGGACATGTATTTCTAGGAATTGTTAAATTTGTTTATGAATGTATCAATGTAAAGAATACACATAGCTAACAGAATTGTTTACTTCTTAGTCTTCACCGAAAATGAAGGTTTCCTTAAAGGTTAAGAATTCTCATAAGGAATTAAAGCTACAGAAATAAAATAAAATAGGGAAAACAACTGTTTATATAATAAAAACAGGATATGTTTTGGTATAAACAAAGATATGAAATATGGAGGTGTATTTTTGAGAGAAAAGACATGACCATTGTCCTGAAGTGAGTCTATTTTAGAATAGACAAGAGAACATTTGGGACAAAAATCTGAATGTAAAATGAAAAGAAAGGTGTAGAAAGTTTGTGAAGGGACATGTTGAGAGAAGAAACATATGGTTAAGCGGAACAAGATAAGAATAAATTTAATTAAGTAAATTAATTTAAGTATCAAAAGTAAGGTGATATAGAAGAGTTTTGTTGTTTTTCACTTTGCTAAAGAACAAAGTTTTCCTGCATTGTTCCACTCCATATAAGATAATATAAAAGTGTTCTGCCTAGAAGGCAAACATTCTATGTTCTTTTAGAAGAGTTTTCTGTCTTAAACCTTTGCTTTGATGTTCAGATATATCCAAATGAATATGACCATCCACTGACTGTAGCATTCAAATTTATCACATGACCTCAAAAAAACTTTTCCCTCTACTGTACTTAAATCTAAATTATGCCACTTAGTATGTTTTGATTATTTTTTGCTAAAATTCAATATAATGGTAAATTTATTACCATATAACAAAAATTTAAAATAAGAATATCATGTATATACAAAGCAGTTCAAAATGGTATTATTATTAAATGCATAACATAGTAAAAATACCAACTTTTCATCTTTGTGACTTTCTGACACATTTTGAAAAAAAAAACCTTGAAGTCAATGAATGCAGTAAAAGGGTTAATCACTCCTGACCACTTAAGAAAATAAACTCAATATAAAGAACCAAAGTTATGCTAACCATATATTGTCACTTTTGATAAAAGAATAATTTAATATTATTTCATAATAATATACTGAAGACAAAATGAGAGACTAAGTGGTTTTTGAAAGCACAAATTGTTACTATGGCTGCAAGGCTCCTTCGCCAGGGATGAAATCACATCTTAAGTGCTTTTTCCATAAAAGTTTTGAAGAGAAAACTTCAGCTATGTACACAGGAAACCTTAATTTATTTTATCTGCCAGAACTACAGTATTATCCCTTCCATAGCAGCAATTTAAGAATGAAGGCGTGGAAGTTCAGAACAAGTGATCCCAAAAGAAGCTTCTGCCTTGTGCAGGTTGTTTTGAGCTCAGGGCAATTTTATATTTTGGCTGAAGAAAAACTTCTGGCCCATTCTTTTTTTTTTTTTTTTTTTTTTTTTTTTTTTTTTTTTTTTTTTTGCTTTTTGGTATGTGGGTAGCTCCCTGGCGGGTAATCGAACCCAGGCCGCAGAGCTGACGGCGCCAGCGCCGAAGCCTTAAGCCACTACACCACCAGGGAACTCCCCTGGCCCATTCTTTAACTATGCAGAATAAGTGGAAATAAGGACCTGGGTCATAATAAGAGATCAGGCAGCATATTGTTTGAGCCATCTCTAGGGCAGGGCAAACTGATATTCATTAAATATCTTCTTATCATTCTGCAATGACTCTTTGAAGCCCCCAGTGCACCTTACATCATCCCAAGCTCAGGGTGCCTTCTATATCCATGTTCCTTTTCTCTCTATGCTTGTAATGTTTGTGGGGACTCTGACTCTCATGTGTGTGTGGGTTCATTAAGTATTTTCTCTTGCTAACCTGTTTTCTGTCTGTTGGATTATTAGACCAGCTAGAAGAACCTTGAAGATGAGAGGAAAGTGTACTTTCTTCCACAGGTGGTGCTGTGAGCAGAACGAACTCCCTGGCTGGAACCCTGTGCTTCCCCTCCACGCTGCTGAGACTAGGAAATCCTGGGATGTCTGACACTGGCCAGCCTATGAGAAGGATTCTTACCATGTCAGCAACACCCCAGATTTCTGTTTATAGGATCCAGTGGAACCCCATAAATCCACTTAAGTGAGAGGTAGTGGGAACCTAAGATGATGTGAAGCTGCTCTATAAGTAGCACTGCTAAACCTGTGTGATGTAAAGCCACCCAAGTGACTGGCAATTGGACAGTTAGGCCAACATGGAGCCACCCCTGGGGGCAGCAGTGGGGCAAATGGGATGATGCAAAGAAATCCTAGTGAGTGCAAGAGGAATATCCTGGACAACATTAAGCCACACCAGTGTTTGGCAATGAAACTTGTGATGATGCATAGCCACACCAGAGAGAGGCTATAGGAGGCAAGGGATGACACAAAGCCACCCCAGTGAGTTGAAGAGGGAAAACTTGAAGTGTGCAGAAAACAACAGTAGTACACCTGAGATATAGGGAGCTATCTGACAGAGCAGGCAGTTGGACACCTAGAACAACAACAAAAAAGCTATCCCAGTGAGTGGCAGTTTGACAACTTGGATGATGAAAAGCCACCCAAGTGAGTGCCAGTGGTATACCTGAAATGACTCAGATCCATACAAATCAGTTAGAGATGAACACCTGTGAGCCACTCAAGTGAGCAGCAGTCAGACACCAGAGATGATGCAAGCCACCCCATTTTTCAACTGTGGGACACAAGAGAATATGAGGAGCCACACTGGTGAGTGCAGTGGAACACATACAACAAACCAAAGCCAGCACAGTGAGCTCTGTGGTATACCTGGAGTGGCATTGAGCCACCTCTGGTAGTTAAAGTAGGACAATAGAGAAACGCTCCAGTGAACGACAGTAGAACACCTGGAATGTGAAACCACCTTTGTGATAAGAAGTGGTATACCTGAAACAAAGCAGAGCAACTTCACTAAGCAATAGTGGGGCACTTGGAACACCCAGAGCACCCTCAGTGACTAACTGTGAGACACAAGAAATGATACACAGCCACCTTAATGAGTAAAACACCTGGGATGATGCAGACTAACCCTATTGAGCAAACATGAAACAACAGGGACAATGCAGAGCCAGACAGTGAGCAGCAATGAGACACCTGAGATGTTTCAGAGTCATCTCAGTGAATGTCAGTGGACAGATAACAGAAAGCAACCTCAGAAAGTGGCATAAAATCCCCAGGACAACAAGAATTGATCCCAGAGATCGGCTTAGAGACAACTGGGATGAAGCACAGCCACATCAGTTAACATCAATTGCACACCTGAAATGAAACAGAAAGCAACATTAAAAAATTGGAATGATGTAATTCTACCCTAGATATAAGAAGTGGTATATCTAAAATAACACACATCTACTCAATAAAGCCACGGTAAAACACCTGAGGCAACACAGAGCTACCATTTTGAGCAGCAGATAGAAAAATAAAATAAAAATGACCATTCTTGTAATTGGCAGATGGAAACCTGAAATGATTCAGAGACACTTCAGTGAGCAGCAGTAAGGAACACGAGATGATCAGAGCCACCCCAATGAGCAACAGTGGGACACCTAAAACAATGCAGTACAACCCTGGTTTTCAGCAAACACTTGGAACATCACAGAGCCACAATCATGAACTTTACTGATTCACTTGGTATGATGCATAAATCACTTGTGAGGGGCAGTGGAATAGCTGAGATGATGCTGATGCTGTGTGATCCCATGATGGGCAGTAAAATACCTGAAAAGATGCAGGGCCACTTCACTGAGTTAGTTGGACACCTTAAATGACCCAGAGCCAAAGGAGTGACAGCGAGACATCTGAAACAACATGGAGTCAACCCTGACAGCTGCAGTATTATACCTAAGATGGCAATGAGCCATTTCAGTTAGTGGCAGTGAGCTCCTTGAGCCAACACATAGACAGCCAAGTGGGTGGCAGTAGTATACTTGAAATGACAGAGAACCACCACAATACATAAAAGTGAAACACCTGAAATAGCTCAACCACACAGTAAGCAGCAGTGAAATAGGTGAGATGATGCAAAGTCATTACACCGAGTGGCAGTAAGATACCTAGGATGACACTGAGCAAGTCTAGTGAGTGACAGTGGGACACCTGAGATGATGTGGGACTGCCTTAGTTAGTGGAAGTAGAAAATGAAGTGAAGCTACCCCACTGAGTGGAAGTGGGACATCTGCAATGACAAAGAGCCACTATGCTCAGTTATGTACCTGAGAGGTACACAGGTAGAAAAAGTTGGGCACCTGAGAAACACAGAGCCACCCCCATAGTGGATGTGAGACACATGAAAAAATGCAGAGTCACAGCAGTGAGTTATTGTGGGACATCTGAAGTGACAGAGCCACATCAATGAGTAGCAGTGAAACACTTGGGATGACAAAAATCCACTCTAGTTAGCAGATGTAAGATACTTGAAATACTGCTTTGCCATTCAGGGAGTGGCAGTGGGAAACATGAGAAGATGTGGAGCCAGCACCATTAGTAACTGTGGGATAGGTAAGATGAAAAAGGGCCACCCAAGTGAGTGACAGTAAAACATTTTGGACAAGACTGTGCCACTCCAGGAAGTGGTACAGTTATCTAAGATGATAATAATCAACCCAATAGTTTAACATTAGGATGCCTGAGACAAAGCATAGCAATCTCAGGTAATGTCAGTGGGACACATGAAATAACATGGAGCCACAACAGTGGACATACCAGGGATGAACCAAAGTGAGAAACCTGAGAAGACCCTGACCCAACACAGTAAGTGGCGGTAGGACACCTGGGAAGACACTGAGACCTTTTGGTAAGTGGCAGGGGGACACCTGAGAAAACCCAAAGCTGCCAAAGTCAGAGGCAGTGGTAAAATTTCAATGAAGCAGTCACCCCAACAAGTGAGTGCAATGTCACAAGACTACCACATTGAGCAGTGATAAGACAGATGAGTAGCAGTGAGACACCTGGGACGATGCTGGGACAATTAGATGTCACAAACTCACTTCAGTGAGTGGCAGTGAGCTCCCTGGAAGAATACAGATTCACCCCAGTGAGCCACAGAGTACACCTGGGAAGATTCAGAGCCACACCTGTTAGCAATAGTCACACACCTGTGAAGATGCAAAGCCACCCTAGTGAGTGGCAGTAAAATCCCTGTGACAAAACATAGCCATCCCAGTGAGCTCAGTGGTGTACATGGCAATAGACAAAGCCACTCCAAGTGGCAGAAATTGGACAACTGAGGTGATGCAGAAAAACAGTAGTAGGACACAAGAGGTGACACAGAGCCTTTATGGTGAGCTCCTTTTGGACAACTGGAATGACATTTAACCATTCAAGTGAGTGTCAGTTGGACCTGAGACCTGGGTGAGCCACCCAATCAGTGTCAGAACAACAATGGTACAACACAAAACCAATTAAGTGAGTGGGAGTGGGACACCTGGGGAAACAGGGAGCTATGCCATTGAGTGGCAGTAGAACACATGGAAAGATGCAGACTTCCCTTTTCCAGTTAGCAGATGTGGGACACCTAGGAGGACACTAAGCAACAATATTGAATGGCAGTTTGATACCCAAGATAATGGGGAGCCAACCAAGTGAGCAGCAGTGGGACAGCTGAGATGATGTGGGACCACCTGGTGAGTGGCAGTTAAACAAGTGAAATGACAGACCCAACCAAAAATCTGGCTTGGGACATGGTATAACAGGTAACCACCTCAGGAATTGGCAGTGAAATACCTAAGAGGAGGCACGGCCACCTCAGTGAGTATTGGTGGAATACTTGGAATGACACATAACCACTAGAGAGAGAAGCTGATATATACCTGAGACCACAAAAGGTGACCCTAGTGAGTGACACTGGGACACCAAAATAAAATGGAGTCACCTTAGTGAGCAGTAATGGGCCAAGTGGGACAATGCAAATTTGCCACAGAGAGAAGCAATGGTATACTTAGAATGACACACATATCTACCACGGAAATCAGCTGTGAATCACAGTAGAACACACATAGTCACCCATATAAGCATCAGAGAAAAATATGGAAGGACACAGAACCACTTAAGTAAGTGGCAGTGGAACACCTAAAATGACTTAGAGACACCACTGTTAGCAACAATAAGACTCTTAAGACAATGAAGAGCCACCCTAGGGAGTAGCAGTAAAACACCCTGAGAATTCAGAGCAACTTTGGTGACCAGCCACCAAAAACTCAGAATGACACACGGCCCCCACAGTGAAAACAATGAGTCACTTTGTATCATGTAAAACCACCCTTGTGATCAGCAGTGGTACACCTGAAACAATGTGGAGTTACTCCTTGTGGAGTGGCAAATAACCAGGTAAGTAATAGTGGCAAACACTGTATAACCCAAACTCACATTTGTGAGCAGCAGTAGGACACTTGGAATAACATTGAGCCAGCCCAGTGAGAGGCAGTGAAACACATTTGATGTCACCAAACCACCACAGTGAGCAAATGTGAAACACCTAAAATGATGTGGATCCACTTCATTGAGCAGTAGTGAAAAACTTGGGAAGATATGTGGCTACAAGAATTAGTGAGACTAAGATACCTGAGAAGATGTGGAGCCACCCCGGTGAGTGGCAGTGTGATATCTGTACCAAAGCATAGCTACCTCAGTGAGCTCACTGGTGTACCTGAAAAAACACAAAGCCATTTTAGGTAGCAGTAGTGTGACACCTGGGATGATTCAGAAACACCCTAGTGAGCAGGAAAACAACACTGAAGATGACACAAAGTCTCTCTGCTGGCCAGCTTTGACAACTGAAACAATGCTGAATGACTTAAGTGAGTGTCAGTGGAAATCTAAGAGGATGCAAAGTCACCTTATGAGTGGCAATGGAACACCTGTCTGACATAAAACCACAAAAGTGAAAACCAGTTGGACACCTGAGAAAACAGAAAACCAAACCAGTGAGAGGAATTAGAACACTTGGGAGAATGTAGACCCCGCACCCACCCATAGAACTGATTTTGGACACCTGAGACAATGCCGAGCCACAGAAGGGTGTGACATTGGGAAACCTGGGATGATGCAGATCCACCCCAGTGAGTGGCAGTGAAACCTATGGAATGACAAAGAGCCACCTAATAAATCAACATAGGACCCTGATATGACAGAAATCCACCCTAGGAATCATCAGAGTGATACCTGGGAGAAAGCACAGCCATCTCATTGAGCATCAGTGGGACACATGGAATGACACAGATTCACCACAGTGAGCAGCAGATGAACTACTAAGATCATGGAGAGGAACCTAGTGAGTAGCATTGGGACACTAAAGTGAAACAAATCCATGTCTGTGAGCTTCACTGAGACAATGAGGACGATGTAAATTCACACCAGACAGCATCAGTTGTATACCTGGAAAGACACACACCTACCTCAGGGAGCAATAATGAAACACCAAAAACAACATGAAGCAACCCTTGTGAATGGCAGAGATACAAATGAAATAACTGAGTCACTTTAGTAAGCAGCAGTAAGAAACCTGAAATAACTCATAGACACCCTAGTGAATGGTGGTAAGATATCTGGGATGAAAGAAAGCAATCCTAGTAAGTTTTCATTTCTCAGTGCAAATTGAAAGATGACACAGAACCATTCTAGTGAGTGGGACATAGACACATTAGACAACAGAGAGCAGCACTACTTAGCAGCAGTCAAAGAACTAAAATGACACAAAGCCACCCCAGTGAGAAGCAATGGGTCACTTGGAATGATGCAGAGCCATCCCTGGGAGCAGCAGTGAAACTGATGACACAGTACCAAATCATTGCAGTGAGTGGCAATTGGATATCTGGTATGACACAAGAGGCATGCTAGTAAGTGAAAAATGAAACACATAGAGTAACACAAAGGAAAGTCTGTGAGCATCACTGGAACATCAAAGATGACACAAAGTAACCACCATGATAGGCAGTAAAACTGGTACAGCATAGAGCCATCCAAACAAACAGTAATGCGACACCTGAATATATAAAAAGCCACTACTGTTAGAAGCAGTGAGACTCTTTGAATGACAATAAACTACTATAGTGAGTAACAGTAGGACAATGCTACTTGGGATGATGTAAAGCCACCCAAGTAAGTAGAAGTTTTATAGCTTGGACCATGCAGAGCCACTTAAGGGAACAACTATGTGACACTTAAAACCACAATAAGCCATTTCTGTGAGTGGCAGGAGGACATCTGTGACAACCTTAAGCCACCCCAGTGAGTAGCAGTGAAACACCTGAAAGTGAATGGGGCAACAGCAGAGAGTAGCTGTAAGACACCCGGGATGACACAAACAAACATCAGTTAGTGAAAGACCACAGGTGACAAAAGCAAGTCCAGAAATTGGCAGTAGAACACCTGAAATGACACAAAGCCACTAGAGAGTGAGGCAGTTTGACACCTGAAACAAAACAAAGCCACTTTAGTGAGTGGAAGTCAGACACCTGTGAAGTCACAAGACTACCTCAGTAAGTGTCAGATGGACACATAAAATGGCATTAAGCCACTACAGTAAGCAGCAGTGGGACACCTGAAATGATGCAGAACAATCTTAGTTAATGGCCATTCCAATACCTGGAATGACAGAGTCACATGAGTGAGCAGCATTTGTACACCGGGGTGAAGTAAAGCTATCAAGTGAGCAAAAGTGGGACACTTGAGAAAACACAATATCACCTCTGTGAACAGAAGTAGAAATATTCACATACTTCCAGCTGCCCACTGAGCAGTGAGTGGTGAGAAAGTCAGGATGACACCGAGCCACTCCAGTAAATTTCAGTGAGACAACTTGAATGACACAGAACCACTGAGTGAATAGTAGTGAAACACTTAGAATGAAAGAAAGCCACTCCATGAGTGGCAGCAGTACACTTAAAATGACACACAACAATCCAAGTAAGCAGCGGTAAGACACTTGCGACCATGCAAAGCCACATTGTCACATCTGCTACCACAATGAACCACCCCAATGTCAGTGAAAGACCCTGGACAATGCAAAGCCATTAAGGTAAGCAAATATAGGACACCTAAAACGACACTGAGCAATCCAAGTGGGCTGCAGTAGAACACATGATACAGCAAGAAGACAGCCAATTGAGTGGCTATGTGACACCTGAGACCAAGCTAAGCCACCACAGTGAGCGGCAGTGAGACACATGATAATAGTGAACAACTCCAGTGAGCAGCAGTGGGATATGTAGAATGACAGAGAGCAACCCAAGTGAACAGAAGTGAGACAACTTAGGTGACCTTGGTTAGAAGCAGTGATATACCTTAAACAATCAGATATATCCATGTTAGTGGCAGTAAGACAAGTGGGATGATGTATAATTATCCCAGTGAGCCAATATTCATAACCTAAAATATTGCAGTTACCCCAGTGAATGGCAGTGTTACATCTAAAATGATGCAGAGCCACCATAAAAAGAAGCAGTGAGACTCCTGGGATTATACAAAGTCACTTCAGGGAATGGCAGGGAAACAGTAGGGAAGATGCAAAGCCACCCCAATGCGGTGCAATGGGATGTTTGTATGACTCAGAGCCAGGCTTGTGAGCATTGGTAAAATACCTGCAACAACACAAAGCAACCACCATCATCAATGCAGAGCTTCCCTGGTTATCCATAGTCAGACACCTAGAAAGATACAGAGCTACCGCAGTGAGCAGCAGTGGGAAACTTGGTATGACATGGAGCCATTCCTGTGACCAATTTTGAAACACCTGAAATGACAAGAGTTCAGCCCAGTGAGCAAAAGTAGTATACTGGAATCAACACAGATCCACCCCAGTAGCCAAAGTGAAACACCTGGGATGACATGGAACCACCCCAGTGAGAGAAATTGGTATACCTAAAATGATGCAGAGCCACACTAGTAAGCGGAAGTGGGACACTGAGGAGAATGCAGAGCCACTCCAGTGAGTGTCAGTGAAACTCCTAAAATGACACAGAGCTACTTGAGTAGCATTGGAGTATTTAAGATGATGAGGACCTACAACATTAAAGAGATCTACAAAATCTGGGATTATGCTGAGCCATTTTAGTGAGCTGCAGTGAGACACATGGGGCAATGTGTATCCACTCCAGTGAGCCAAGTGGGTGGGACACCTGTGAGGGGACATAGTCATCTTTGTTTTTCATTTTATTTTATTTTACTTTAAAAAATGTATTGGGACTACATTGATTAGAAAAAACTACATAGGTCCCAAGTGTACAATTCTACAATACATCATGTATGTGCTGTGTTATGTGTTCATCACCCAGAGCCAGTTATTTCTGTCACTATGTATTTGTGTCCCTGTACCTCCTCCCGTACCCATCTCCTTCCTTACCCTCAGTAACTACTAAATTATCAACTGTGTCCATGAGTTTTGTTTCTTTGTTGATTTTGATTTTCTGTTAAAATTTCTAACATCATTTTCCCTTATTTCACTCACTCTCCCATCTCACTTCCCATCTCAAAGAAGTCTCTAACATTCTTTGTGGTACTGGTTTAGTGATGTATTTCTTCAGCTTTTTCTTATCTGAGAAGCTCTTCATCTGTCCTTTTTATTTTTCAATAGCCTCACTGGATACATTATTCTTGGTTGTGGATCCTTGGTTTTCATCACATTGAATATTTTCTGCCTGTAAAGTTTTTGAGAAATCAGCTGAGAGTCAAATGGGTGGTCCTTTATAAGTTACTACTTGCATTTCTCTTGCTGTTTTTAGAATTTTCTCTTTTTCTTTAACTTTTACCATTTTAATTATGATGTGTCTCAGTGTATTCCTATTTGGGATCATCTTGTTTGGGACTCTCTGTGCATCCTGGACTTGTGTGTCTATTACCTTCACCAGGTTAGAAAAATTTTCAGTCATTATTTTTTCAAATAATTTTTTAATCTCTTGCTTTTCCTCTGTCCCTTCTGGCACACCTATGATTCTGCATCTATATTTGATATAGTACTAGAGGAATCTCATTCCATCCTCCTATTTTTGGAAATATTTTTTATTGATCTAGCTGGGTGTTTTTTACTGGCATTTTCTGCAAATCATTGCTTTGCACATTCTATTTTAGTGGAATATGTAGAATATCTAGTTTAGTGACTTTTATTCCATTCTTCACTTCAGTTAATATAGTCATTATCTCTGTCTGGTCCTTTATAATGGTTTGTAAGTCTTCTATGATGCTTGCTATTTCTGTTGAAATTATCATTCAGTTCCTTAAGCATTTTTATAATCATTGCTTTGAGCTCTGGTTCTTATGGGTCATCTGTCACCACCTCTTTAATTTTAGCTTGCTTTCTCTGGTTTTTCATTTTCGCAGCCTCTCTGGACCCTAGGTGCTACAGGATTTTTTTTGGTGTTTGCTGCTGATACTGAGAAGGCAGAGGTCTGTGGGGGAGGGGCGTTCATGGTTTTGCTGACTTCCTGTGGTTCTAGGAGTCCCTCAGGGTGTCTGGGAGTGATTGCACCTTTCTGTTCTGGGTTTTCCTCTTTGCTGGCCTTTCAGATTATGCTGGTTGTGGGCTGAGAAATGCACATGCAGCCTTCTCTCTTCTTTCCTATCCCAGCCTGAACATTCACGCTGTGGCTTCTTACCTCCCAGCCACAGCCACTCCCACTCCTCTGGGAACTGGAGTGAAGTCCAGCTGCTGCTTTTTGCAGACCAGTCTATACCTCCCAGGGCCAAAGTGAGGTGGTTGCAGAATCTCATGCTCTGCCTGTGGGCCTCCTTTCCTCTGTACCATGTATCAAATGGGGTCCAGAAAGCTCTCTTGCCCCCTCCTTCTTTCTCCCTCCCCCAGCGGTAGAGTTTCAAGCTGGGACCCATGCTGCAGCCATGTCTCTGCTCTTCTTCATTTAGTTCTTCTTTGTTTAACCCCCTGCCAACCTTCAGGTACCTTAATGTGATGAATGGGTTTCTTAGTTGTGATTGTGCATCATGTAGAGGGGCCTTGTTGAGGTATAGGTGTTTATTAGTTGTAATCTCCAGAGTAGTTTTTCAGCGGTTCCTGTAATGGCTCTATTTTGTTGTCAGTCCACAGTCATCTTAATTAGTGTGTGTAGGACACCTGAAATAACACAAAGCCACCACAATAAGCAACAGAAGGACACCTGAGAACATGCACAGCAAACCTAGTGAGTGGCAGTGAAACACTAAAATAAAACTGAGTTGCTACAGTGAACCACATTAATACACTTGCAACAATGCAAATCCACTACAGGATAAAGTAGTGGTATAACTATTTATCATATGACACACACCTACCCCCCAAAATGGTGATGAAACACTTGAAATAAGGCAGAGCCAAATTAATAAGAGGCCACTTCAATATGCAGGAGTGGGACACATGAAAAGATGGAGAAATCTCAGTGAGCAGAAGTAAGATGCCTAGGACCTCACAGATCCACTTTAGTGAGCAGCAGTGAAACATCTAAGACAACACAGAGCTACCTGTGATCAACAGTCAAACACTTGAAACAACACAGAGCAATCCTAGTGAGTGGCAATGGGTCACTTGGTAGGACTTGGAATTACCCCTGTGAACAGCAGTGACACACCTAGGAAGACACATGTTTACACCACGAGAGTCAGTGCAACACCTAGCACAATAAGAAACCACTTTAGTGAGTAGCAGTGAGACTTCAGAGATAACATGGAAACAAGCCAGTTAGCAACAGTAAGACACCTGGCACAACACAGAGTCTAGAAAGTGGCCATGAAACTACTGGAGTGATGCAGAGCCAACCAAGTAAGTGGCACTGGTATACATGAAATGACACAGATCTACCCCAATAAATGAGTGAGAAATGTGAAATGACTCTGGATTACCACAATGAGAAGCTGTGAGACTCCTGAGATGATGTAAGGCAACACCAGTGAGCTGCAATGAGAAACGTGAAATTAAAACATAAAAGCCACACCAGTGAGTGGCAATGGGACACCTGCAATGACAAGGAGCTATCCCAGTGAGATCAGTGTTGTTGTTGCAAGGACACAAAGCCACTCCAGTTAGAAATAGTGTAAAACATGGAACAATGCAGAACTACCCCAGTAAGCAGCAGCATGACACCAGGTACAGCACAGAGCATGACAACTAGAACTACATGGAAAAACTTAATTTAGCATCAGTGGAAACCTGAGATGACAAGAAACCACCATATGAGAGACAGTGAAACACTTGTGCAACACAAACCACCCAACTGAGCAGCAGTAGAATATTTGGGACAATATGTAACCACCCAAAAAACAACAGTGGAACACATGGGACAAAGCAAAATAACCCCAGTGAGTAGAAGAGTGACACCAAAAAACAAAAAGAAAAACAAAAAACAAAAAACAAAAACAAAAACAAATCCCTTAAGCCCCACAAGTGAGTGGCAGTGAAACATTAGGGATGACACATAGCAACACCAGGAAACAACTGTGGAACACCCGGAATGACACAAAGCCACCTGAGTGAGTTAAAGCAGAACAATGGGAGTGATTCGGGACAACCTTAGAAAGTGGCAATAGGCCACCTGAAATGAATCAGAGTCAACCAATAGAATAGAAAATTTGACACCAAACACAAAGCTGAGCCATTTCAGTTAGTGGTAGTGAAACATCTGGGACGATGCTGAAGAACCCAGTGAGACACCACAAAAAATGTTGTGTCACATCAGTGAGTGGCAGTGGAAAACCTGAGATGACACAAAGCCACCACACTGACCTGAGTGGTGGACCTGATAGTACACATAAGCATCCCAGGTAGCAGAATATAGGCACCAGGGATGATGCAGAGCCTAACTGGTGACAGATGATTGCGGGAGTGGACTGATGTGGAGCTACTTAAGTGAGCAAAGCAGGAACTTGAGATGACAAGAAGCTACCCTATAAGAAGCAGTATAACACCTGTGTGACACAAAGTCGCTATAGAGATTGGCAGTGGGAAACCTGGGAATATAGAACGCCACCTTAATGAGCAGTGGGGCAGATAAGATGAAGTGGATCCGCACCAGTGAGAAGTTGTAGGACACCTGAGACAATGCTGAGTCACAAAAGTTAGTGGCATCATGATAACTGGAATAAAATGGAACTTTTCAAGTGAGCAGCAGTGAAAAGTCTGAGATGATGAGAAGCCATCCTAGTGAGTAGCAGTGAGAAGGGTGGAATGACAGAGATAAACCTCAGGAAGTGCCATTGGACACCTGAGATGACAAAAATCCCCCCCCAAAATCAATGGTAAAACACTTGAAATGAAGCACAGTCCCCTGTATTAGTATAGATGGGACATCAAAAATGACAAAAAAACACAAGAGTAGGTGGCAGTAGGACATATTAAACCATGTAGAGTGACTGTAGTGAGTGGCACAGGATATTAAAATGACATGGAAACACTCCAGTGAGTGTCAGTGAGACAAAAAGAACAGTGAAAATCAACCCCAGGTTGCTGAGTCCAGCTCAGCAAGGGAAAGGGGCAAGTGAAGGGTGCCTCAGAACATAAGGAAAACACACACACAAGATAGAGAGAAAAAGATGGGAACAGGAAACTCAAAGCCTCAAGGACTAAGAGCCCCAACCTTGTGTTCCTCTTTGTATTTATTACTTGCATAAGGAAACAGGAATTCTTGCGGTCAGAAAAAAACTTTTTTATTAGTACTGCCTCATCCTTGAATGTCTTGAGATGGCATGAGAAGGCTGTATACTCTCTCCATAAGTAGGTGGTGCTGCCAAGACAGTGTTCTATCCTGGCAGGACCCAGTGTTCTGGAATCCACACCCCTGTTTACTTCAGGGACACAGTCCAGCTGCAGACCATCTCTCCACACCTGGTAGCAGCAGTGGTATAAGTGGAATGACATATATCTACCCCAGGTTGTGGTGGTCAAAAATCTGGCACAACATGGAGCTTTCCCCCCGATGTGTGTCAGAGAGACACATAAAATGACACAGCCACAAAAGTAAGTGGCAATGGGACACCTGAAATGAGTCAGAAACACCCCAATGAGTGACAATAGGACACTTGGAATGTATCCTACAAAGCCATTGTAGTAAGTGGCAATAGGACACTTAAAACTATGCAGAGCTGCCCTAGTACCAGTGCAACACCTGAGAAAATGCAGTAACACCCCAGTGATTGGCAGTAAAACAACTAAAACAACACAAAGCTGTTGCAGTGATTGGCAATGGGTTGCTTAAAACGATGCAGAACCACCTATGTTAGTGGCAGTAAAAATGTAAGACTATTCATAACTACCTTTGTGAGTGGTAGTACAGTGTCTGAAAATAACATAGAGTCACTTAAGTAAGTGGCAATTAAACACCTGGAATTACATGAATAAAACTGAGTAAGAAACCATGAGACATCTTAAATGACACAGAGACACCACAGTTACAGACAATAAGACACCTATGGTGACATGTAGCCATCCATATTTGTGGCAGTTTGACACCTGGAATCATACAGAGACATCATAGTTAGCAGCAATGAGACACCTGGAATTATATGGAGCCACTCCAATGAGTGGCAGTGGAACAACTGAGTTACCACAAAGCCTCTCTAGTGAGTGACAGAGAAACACATGAGATGACACCAGGTACTAAAGCAAACAGCAGTGGACTTCTCACAATATGTGGAACCACCCAAGTGAACGACAATATGTTATTATCTAAGACCACAACAAAGCACTTCAGTGAGTAGCAGTGGGACAAATAAAAAGATGCAGAGCCAGCCCAGTGAGTAAAATTGTAACATCTCAGATGACACAAAGTAATTCAAATGATTGGCAGTGAAACACCTGAGATGATACTAAGCAACTAGAATAAGCAGCACTGGGACACCTGGGACAAAACTGAACCAAGTGAGTAGCAGTGGAACATATGAGATGACACAAAGTCACCCCTCTGTGTGGCAATGGGACACCTGGGATGAAAAAAATCTACCCAAGTAAGTAGTGGTGTGTCAGCATAGCCAACTCAAAACCACTTTAAGTGAAAAACCACATGACACTCATGACCACACATAGCCATCCTAATAAGCATCAGTGAGACACCTGGTTTGATGATGAGCTGTGCCTGTGAGCAGCCTTGGAAAAACTGGCATGATGCAAAGCCACACAAGTGAACAGCAGTGGTATACCTGAAATGAAACAGAGCCACCACAACGAGCAAAAGTAAAACACCTGGTACGATATTGAACCACTTATGGATAAGAAGTTGTATACCTGAAATGATGTAGAACCACCCCAGTAAGTAGAAATAAGACACATAAAACATGCAAAGCAACCCCAGTGAGTAATAGTGAGACACTAATTGACACAGAGTCACCTCAGTGAGTAGAAGTGGAGCATCTGTGTTGATGCAGACAAACTCCCGTGAACAAATATGGCACAACTGGTGTGATGCTGAGCCACCTCATTGCATAGCACAAAGAACGAGAAGATTGATTCAGAACCACTTCACAGAGTGGCAGTGAGACAGCTGGGAGGATGAGGAGCCATTCCTGGGATCAGCAGTGTAACATGTTGGACAATAATGAAAAACCAAAGAAAGTGTCATGAAATACTTGGGACAACAGTGATCCACTCTAGAAATCGGTGATAAAACAACTCAGACAAGGCGCAGCCACCTCAGTTAGCGTCAGGGGAACCCTGGAATGAATCACACTCACTATGAGGGACAGCAGTGACACCTGAGACCACAGGAACAACCCTACTAAACAGCATTAAGACACTGAAATAAATCAGAGCCATCCCAGTGAGTGGTAGTGGGTATTTTTGGGAGAAGCATTGGTATACCTGCAAAAACACACATTTACCCAGAGATAACAGAGAAACACCTGGGAAAAAACAGTTTCATCCCAGTGAGCAGCAGAGAAAAACACAGAACAATGAGAAACTAGTGTAAGTGGCAGTTAAACTGAATCAAAGACAGCCCAGTGAACAGCATTAAGGCACCTGGTACAATGCAGAGCCACTGAAGTGAGGGACAGAAGAAGGTCTAAGAGAGTGCAGAGAAACCCAGTTGATCAACAATAAAAGACCTGGAACAATGCAGAGCCATCTAAGTGAGCAGCAATAGATTAGTTGTGTCAACAAGGAACCACCCATCTAAGTGAGCAGAAGTGAAATACCTACTATGATGCAGAACCACCTTAGTTAGTGGCAATGGAACACCTGGTATGACAAGGAGCCACACCAGGGAGCACTTGTTAAACTACTGGGACAAAACTAAGCTGCCCCAGTTAGTTGAAGTTTAACACCTGGAGTAATGATTTGCCTCTTTGGAAAGTGGCAGTAAGATATTTGGGACAATGTGGAACCACTTGAGAAAGTGAGAGTTGAACAACTGGGACAAAACAGAGCCACCCCAGTAAGAGTCAGTGAGACACCTGCAATAATGCAAAGCCATTAGGCTAAGTGACATTTGTACACTTGGAATGATGTGTAGCCACCATAGTGAGTGGAAGTGAGACACCTAAGACAATGTGGAGTTACCCCAGTGAAGAGCAGTGGGACAATTTAGATGATGGCAAGCCATCTTAGTGAGCAGCAGTAAAAAAAACAAAACAAAACACCAAAACAAAACCTGAAACAACAGAGAACCACTCCAGTGAACATCAGTGAAACATTTTGAGTGATGCAGAGCCACTACATAGAGGCATTGAAAAAATGAAAATGGCAGAAATCCACTCCTTGAGAGACAGTGGAATACCTGGAATGATGCAGAACCACCCAGTAAAAGCCAGCAAGACACCAAGTTCAATGCAGAGCAAGTGAGCATGAGTGAGACACCTGGGGCCATGTAAAGCCACTCAAAAGAGTGGTCTTAGGACTCCTTAAAAAACATGAAGTAACTCAAATGAGAGGCAGTGGGACACCTGTGCTATAGTGGAGCTTCCTAGTTAGCAACTGTATGATACATGAGATGTTACAAGGCCACCACAATGAGTGGCAATAGAAATCTTGGTATGATAACAACAAACCCCAGTGAAAAGCAGTAGTACACCTGGAAAGACATGAAGCTATTCAATTGACCAGCAATGTGACACCTGGAATCATGTGAAACCACTCAGTTGAGTGACAGTGAGGCACATGTGATGATGCAAAACCAGTCTTTGAGCAGCAGTGGGACACATAGGACAATGCAAAGGAACCTCAGGTAACCAAAGTGGAACAACTTTGATGACAAGGGGCCACCCCAGTGAACAGCAGTGGTATACCTGGGATGATCACAGTAAGCCACATTAGTGGCAGTGAAAAACATGAAATGATGTGGAGCCAACTCAGTGAGCAACAGTGGAACACCTGAAATGACGCAGTTACCCCAGAGAGCAGTTACCCTGGATTGACACAGAGCCTCCTTAGTGAGCTGCACTATGACAACTTGAATGATGCAGAATCACTTCCATGAGTGGCAGTGGAACATGTGAAAAGACACAGGCACACCCCAGTGAGATATAGTGCGACATCTGAAATGATGCAGTGCCACAATTTTGAGAAGCACTAGGACACCTTGGGCTATGCAGAGCAACTTTAGATGGGAGGAATAGAATACCTTTGATGACACAGGTCCACCCCAGTGATTTGCAGTCAGATACCTGTAACGACAGAAAGCCAACGCTGAGCAGCAGTGAAACAATTGGTATGATATAGAGCCATCAATGTGAGTTGCCTCAGAAAACTTAGGATGGCAAAAAGTCACCTCATAAAGGCATACCAGAAGCAACAAAATGACATTTTTCTGAGATGCAGTGGAACACTTGAACAGCAAAAATCCACCCCAATAAAAGAAAGTTTTATACCTGAAACAATGCAAAGCAATCCCAGTAAGTAGCAGTGGGACAACTGAAACACACACAGTTACCCCAGTAAGTGGCAGTGAAACACCTAAAACAACACAGAGCCACCTCAGCTAGTAGCAGTGATACACTGACAATGATGCAACTGAACCTTAGTGAGTAAATGAGAAAAACTTGGAAAGATGCTGAGCCACCCCACTGAGTGTCAGTTAAACAGATAGGACTAATCAAGGCAATACCAATAAGCTATAGTGAGACAGCTGAAACGACACAGGGCAATGCCAGTGAGTGGCAGTGGGGCAGGAGGGATGACACAGAGCCACCACAGTAAGCAGCATAAGACACCTGAGAAGGCACATATCCACCAAAGAAATAAGCCTTGCTTTACCTGAGACAAGGCACAGCCACCACAGTGAGTATTGGTGAAACACCTGAAATGACACAGAGTTGCCACAGTAACACCTGAGACCATGTGGAATGACACTTATGAGTGCATCTGGAACACAAAAATGACAAGGAGGGACCCAAGTGAATGGCATTAGGACAATTGTGATTATGCAAATTTACCCCAGGAAAAGCAGTGGTATACCTAGAATGACACACACCTACTCTATGAAATGGTGGTGAATCACCCGAAACAACATGGAGCTACCCCAGTAAGTGGCAGAAAGATACATGGAATGACAATGAGCCTCTCCAGTAAGTGGCAGTGGGATACCTAAAATGACTCAGACATCCAAGATGAGTGGCAGTAGGACACATGGTTTGACACAAAGTCACCTTACCAAATCGTAGTGGGACATATAAGAAACCTGAAATGACATGAAAACTCTCCAGTGAACAAAAGTGAAACACATAAGATGACACAAAATCACCAAAGGAGAGGCAGTGGGAAAACTGGAATGATATAAAGCAACCAAAGTATGCAGCAGTGCAACAGCTAGAACTTTGTGGAGTAACCCAAGTGAATGACAATGTTAAACCTGGGACCACAGAAAGCTACATTTGTGAGTGGCAGGTGGACACCTGGGTTGACTTTAAGCTACACAGGTGTGCCGTAAGACAGCACAAGACAACATGAGACAGTGGCTATAGGACATCTGGGATGAAATAAACCAGCATCAGTTAGTGAAAGTGAAACACCAGGAGTGACTGAGATCAACCAAGAAAATGGCAGTAAAACACTGGAAATTACATGGAATCACTGAATAGAGAGAGTTTGACATCTGGGAAAACACCTACTGGGGTAAAATTCAAAGTCACAAAGCTACCCCAGTAAGTGTCAGATGGACACATGAAATGACACAAACTCACCGCAGTTAGCTGCAGTGGGAAAGTTGAAATGATGTGGAGACAACTTACTGAGTAGACAACTTACTGTGGAGACAATTTACTGATGTGGGATACCTAGAATTACACAGAACCCCCCCTTGCAAGTGATATTTGTATAGCTGTAATGACATGGAGGCACCAAATGAATGAAAGTGAGAGATACGAGAAAATACAAACACACACCTGTGAAAAGCAGTAAGACAATTGAGAAATGCCAAGCCACCCCACTGAGCTGTCGTGAGAAACCTGAGATGACAGGGAGCCACTCTGAAGTTCAGTTGGACACTGCACAAAGCTCAACCCCTGAGTGAGCAGTAATGAAACATCTAGAATGACAGTAGGCTACTCCATGAGTGGCAGTATAACATCTAAGGTGATGCAGAGCTACCCCATTGAGAGGCAATGGACACCCAGAATGATAAGAAACCACTCAAGTGAGCAGTAGTGAGAAACCTGGAAGTGTGCAGAGCTACACAAAAGAGTTGCTTTGGGACATTTTAGACTACCGAGAGCCACCCCAATGATCCACAGTGAAAAACTCTAGAAAATGCAAAACCATTACACTTAGCAGCAATAAAACACCTGAAATGACACCAGGCCATTGTAGTGAGATGCAGTAGAACACATGAAACAATCTTGAGACAGACAATTAAGTGCCACTGTGACCCTGGGACCAAACTGAGCCACCTAAGTGAGCGGCAATCAGACACATGTGACAATGAAGAATCAATCTAGTGAGCAGCACTGGGACACATAGAAAGATGCTGAGCAACCCAGGTAAACATAAGTGACACAACTGAGATGACCCCAGTAAGCTGCAGTGGTATACATTAGATGATCACAGCCACATATTTTACCAGGAGTATGATGTGAGGGACGACATTGATCCACCCAGTGAGCCACTGTGGGAAACCTGAGATGACACAGAGTTACCCTAGTGATCAGCAATGGAATATTTTTGCATGGCATAGAGCCACAGTATTGAGCTGCGGTGGGACACCTGGAATGACACAGAAGTCCCTCAGTGAGCAGCAGTTGAACAACAAAGATGACATGAAGCTACCTCATCAGGCAAAATGGCAAATCTGGGATGAGGCAAAAACCATGCTTGCGAATAGTGGTAAGACACCTGGGAAAACTCACAGCCACCACATGAGATGGCAATGAGACACATGGAACATTGTAGACCTTCCACAATGATTGTTAGTTAGTCACATGAAACCATGCAGAGCCACTCTGGTGAGTTACAGTGGGACACTTGGCCTGACGTGAAACCACCAATGTGAACAACATCGAAATACCTGGGATGGCAAGAAGTTAGCCCAGTGAGAAACAATGGTATAACTGAATAAATACACAGCCACCCCAGTAACAGCAATGACACACCAGATATTATACAGAGCCAACTCAAAATAAAGGGGGGGGGGTATACCTAAAATGATGAAGAGCCACACCACTAAGCAGAAGGCAGATATCTGAAAAAAATGCAGAACCATACCAGGTAGTGACAGTGGTATCTTTGAAATGACACAGAGCCACCTCTGTGAGTAGCAATGAAGCAGCCGAGATGACATGGAGCCATTCAAGTAAAAAAGGATGTTTACCTGATACAATGTAGACCCATTCCAATAAGTAACAGTGAAAGGCATGGGACAATGCAGAGCCACTGTAGTTAGTGAGAGTGGGTCCTATGAAATGACACAGGCAAACTCAGTGAGTAGCAATGGAACATCTAAGATGATGTGCTCACATGCCATTGAGCAGATGTGATACATCTGGGATGATGCTGAAACATTTTACTGAGTGGAAGTAAGACACATCAGACAACACAAGACAGACCCAGTGAATAACAGTGAGACAGGTGAGATGACCGAGAGGCACCAGAGAAAGCAGCATGAAACACCTGGTAAGAAAGAGATTCACCTTAGTAATTAGAGGTAGGGCACCTAAAAGAAGATACAGTAACTTCAGTGAGTGTCTGTAAAACTTTTGGAATAACACAGAGCAACCACAGTGAGCAGCAGTGGGATACCTGAAAACATATAGAGTCACCCTATTGAATGGGACAATAACATGTAATTAATCCACCCCAATGAGTGGCACTAAAGCATTGGGACAATGCAAATCCATCCTAGAAAAAATCAGTGGTATACTTGTAATGAAACACATGTACCAAAATAGTAGTGGTACAACACCTGAAATGACACAGAGTTCCCACTGTGAGTGGCAGAGAGTAACATGGAATGAAAATGAATCACATTAGTAAGCATCAATGGGACACCTGAAATGACACTGAGGCACACCTCTGAACAGCAGTAAAAAACCTTGGATGATGTAGAGTCACCCATGTGAGAAGCAATGGAACATCTAAGAATGCATAGAAACCTCAGGGATTGGCAGTCAAACATTTGGAAGGATGCAGAGTTACCCCAGTAAGCAGCAATGGGTGATTTGGTATGATGTAAAATCACCTGCATGAGGAGCAGTGGAACACCTAAAAAGATGCTTATTGATGCCATGAGTAGCAGAGAAACACATAAAACAAAGTGGAGTTACTTTAGTGAGCAATAGTGGAAAACCTGAAATTACACATAAATTTCTAAATGAGTTGCAGTGACACACTTGAGAATAGGTGGATCCAACCCAATTAGAATCAATATGACACCTGAACTAACACAGCCACTTTAGTTAATGTGGATCTACCGAAATGAGTGGCAGTAGTATAGCTTAAAAGAGACAAAGCCACCCCAGTAAGTAAGAGCGGAACACCTAAAATGACTCAGGGCTGCCAGACTGAGCAACAGTGAGAGAGCTGAGATGATGCAAAGCCACCACAGTGAGCATGAGTGAGACACCAAAAATAATGCTGACCAAGCCCAGTGAGCAGCAGTGACATTTTGGATGTCACAAAGTCACCTCAGTGAATGACTGTGGGAAACCTGAAATGACATGTGGCCACCCTAGTTTGTGGCAGCGGGACACCTAAGATGATGTGAAACCACCGTAGTGAGCAGCAGTGAGACATCTGTGATGATGCAAATCCATCCCGGTGAGCTTGTTCTGTCTCTAAAATGACAAATTTTCTGCAGGGAGTAATAGTGGCACACCTGGATCAACACAGAGACATGCCGATAAGCAGATGTGAAACATTTGAAACAACACAGTCACACCAAGGAGCTACAGTGGGACATTTGAAAGATCACAGATTTACCTTAGTGAGTAGTTGTGCAACACATAAAATGAAGCAGACCCACCTAAGTTAGCAGATATGTCACTTGAGATTTTGCTTTGACGTGCCAGTGAGTGGCAGTGGGCCAAATTCGATGATGTGGAACCACCTCAGCTAGCGGCAGTTGGAAAGCTAAAATGACACAGGTCCACTCTAGTAAGCAGCAGTGAAACAGTTGGAATGAGAGTGCACCACCCCAGGAAACGACATGGAACACCTGAGATGACAAAAATCAACCACGTGGATTGAGGCAAAACACCTGGGACAAGGCACAGTCACTTCAATGAGCATTGGTGGGACACCTGAAATGACATAAAGCCACCAAACTGAGCAGAAGCGGGACACCTGAACTACACAAAACAACCCTAGTGAGTGGCACTGGGACACTAAAATGAAATAGATTCATCCCAGTGAGTAGCAGTCGGGAAACTTAGAAAATTCAGATCCACCAAATGGATAAAAAATGGTATACCTGGAATTAGACACATCTTCCCCAGAGAGCATTTGGGAAACACCTGGTAGAACACATAGCCACCATTGTGAGCAGGAGAGAGAAATAGCAATGACACTGAGCAACCCCAGTCAGTGACAATGGGACACTTGAAATGATTAAGAGGCACTCCAATACGCAGCAGTAAGACACCTGGGACAACACGGAGCCATTTTAATAAGTGGCATTGGAACAACTGGTATGACACAGAGGTGCCCAAGTGAGTGGCAGTGGTATACTTGAAATGATACAGAGCCACCCCAATGAATGAGAGTGGGACACCTAAAATAACAAAGGACCATCACACTGAGCAGCAGTGAAACACCTGAGACAATGCAAAGCTACCCCAGTCAGCAGAAATGAGACACCTGAAATGACACTGAGCCAGCCAAGTGAGAAAATGTGGGACACTTTGAATGTCATGAAGGCAACCCAGTGAGAGGTAGTGGGGCACCAGGAACAATAAGAATCCACCTCAGCAAGCAGCAGTGTAATGTGGGAAGATGTGAGGTGGCACTGGTTAATGGTAGAGAGACACCTGAGAAGTGGAGTCACTTGAGTAAACAACAGTGGGACACTTGTGAAAATGCATATCCAAGTTGGTGATCTCAGTGTTGTTCCTGGAAATTAAAAAAAGCCACCTTGAGAACCAGAAGTATGAAACCTATGGCAATGCAGAAACACTGCTAAGAACAGCAGTAGGACACCAGAGATGACCTAGAACACCCCTGGTGAGAGACTTTAGGACAACAGGAACAACATTTAGCTACATAAGTGAGCATCAATGGGAAATTGAGACCATGCAAAACCACTCTATGAGTGGAAGTGGAACATCTTTGTGACACAAAACCACCAAAGTTAGCAGCATTGACATACCTGGGATATAGCTGAGTCAGCCCAGTAAAAGTCAGTGGGACAACTTGGACCTCACATAGCCATCCCAGTGAGCAGCAGGGAGACACCTAGGATTATGTGGATCCAACTCGGGAAGTGGCAGTGTAATACCTAGGAAGTTGTAAGGCCACATGAGGTAGTGCAGGGGAACACCTGAGAAGATGCAGAGTCATTCCAGTTAGTGGCAGTGAGTAGCAGATAGGCACAGAGACTATACAAAAACCCTAAAATGAGTGGCACTGGGAAGGTAAAATGAAAGACATCCACCTCATTAAGAGGCAGTGGGACAATGAGGACAATGAAAATTCACACCAGGGAGCAGAAGAGAAAAACCAGAAATGACACACACCTACCTCATAAAGTGATGGTGAAACACTCAAAACAACATGGAGCCATCCCAGCAAGAGACAGAAAGGCAAATGAAATGACATGGAGTAATTCCAGTAAGTGGCAGTAGGACACCTGAAATGACTCAGAAACACTTCAGTGAGTGGCAATAAGACAACTGAGATGACACAAAGCAAACTTATTAAAAGGTATTGGGAAATACAAGATGTTTCAGAGCCATTCTATTAATCGTCAGTTGAATATCTTAGATAACTCAGAACAATCATGGTGATCAGCTGGCAAAGAACTGGAATGACACAGAGCCACACAATGAAAGGCAATCAGTCAATTGGAATGATGCAGAACTATACTCAAGAGCAGGAGTAGAACAAATAAAATGGCACAAAACCAACACAGTGGGTGGCATTTGGACATTTGCGACATCACAGACCTACCCGAGTAAGCAGCGGTGAAATGCCTGGAGTGACATGAAAGCAACCTAGTGAGCAGGAGTGGGACATTTAAGACAGCACAAAGTAACCACAATGAGAAGCTGTAAGACACCTGAAACAACATGAAAGCTCCTAAGTAAGCAGTAGTGTGACATCTAAGACTACATAGAGACACCACTGCTCGAGGCAGTGAGACACCTGAAATGACATGAAAACACACTAGTGAGTTCAAGTGCAACATCTGGGATGATTCAAAGCCGCTCAAGTGAGTGGCATTGGGATACCTGTTACAACACAAAATTGCCAATGTAATCACCATTGTGAAAGCTTGGATCATACTGAGCTACCCTATTCAATGACAACGTGAAACCTAGGATTACACAAAATCTGTGAGTGGTGGGTGGACACCTGAGACGATCACAAGTCATCCCATTGAGTGGCAGTTAGACACCTGGGATGAAACAAAGCTTCACTAGGGAGAGGCTGTAAGACAGCTGGGATGACAAAGAAACATCAGTTAGTGAAAGGCCACGAGTGATGCAGAGCAAACTCAGAAATGGCAGTAGAACACCTGAGATGCATCAAGTTGACAATGCACTGTGGAATTGTATGCCTGAAACCTATGTAATCCTTGCTAACAGATGTCACCCCAATAAGTCTAACAATGAAAATGAATTAAAAAAAAATAAAAAAAAATAAATAAAATAAAATAAAAAAATAAAATAAAAAAATAAAAAATCTAAAAAAAAAAAAAAAAAAAAAAAAAAAAAAAAAAAAAAAAAAAAAAAAAAAAAAAAAAAAAAAAAAAAAAAAAAAAAAAAAAAAAAAAATAAAAAATCTAAAAAAAAAAAAAAAAAAAGAAATTTTCAGAATGATGTGTAGTTGAACACCTGGGACCAAACAAAATCATGTCAGTGAGTGGCAGTGGTACACCTGTGAAGTCACAAACCACCAAGAAAGCATCAGATAGACACTTGAAATGACTAAAAACCACTGCAGTAAGCAGCAGTGGGACACCTCAAATGATAGGCAGCCACTTTAGTGAATGGAAGTGAAACACCTGGAACAACACAGAGCCACGTTGGCAAGCAGCATTTGTACACTTGAGACAATGTGAAGCCACAAAGTGAGCAGCAGGTGACACTTGAGAAAATGCAAAACTATCCCAGTAAACAGCAGTAAGACAACTCAGATGATGCTGAGGTAACTATTGAGAAATGGTAGAAAACACAAAATGACCAGGGTAACCCCCAAGTGAACTTCAGGGGGACAACTTGGGTGACACAGAGCCACTAAGTTTGTAGCAGTAAAAGACCTAGAATAACAGAAAACAATTTCATGAACAGCAATTGGGATACTTAGAATAACTCAAAGACACTTAAGTGAGCCACAATGAGACACCTCAGACCAATGAGACACCACTTAAGACTTTGAGACACTTGGCGATCACAAGAAGCCACTCCAGTTAGTGGCTTTGTGAATTCTTGGATAATGCAAAGCCATTACAATGAGCTTCAATACAATACCTGAAACAAAACCAAACCATTCTAACAAAACACAGTACAATACCTAATATAACACAGCAACAGCCAATTAAGTGGCAGTGTGACACCTGGGACTAAGCTGAGGCACCCCAGCGAGCAACAGTGCAACATTTGACATGACAAATAGCCACACCAGGGAGTGTCAGTGTGACACCTGGTACAACTCAAAACCCACAAAAGTAAGTTGAAGAGAGACACATAGAATGATGTAAAGTGATTTCAGGATCCAGCTTTATGAACCCTGAAATGACACAATGCCACCTGAGGAAGCAGGCAGTTAAGAAACTAGGACAAAAGTGAGTCATCCCAGTAAGTGGCAGTGGGACACATGGGATGATGCAAAGCTACACCAGTGAATGACAGTGGTATACATGAAATGATGCAGAGCCACTGAAATAAGTGAGAAAGGGACACCTGAAATGATAGAAAACCACCATACTGAGCAGCAGTGGTGGTTTTCTGACACCTGAGACAATGCAAAGCCACCCCAATGAGTCGATGTGGAGAAACCCCAGTTAGCAGCAGAGAAACATATAAAAAAATGTGAAACCATTCAAGTGAGCCATAGTGGGACAACTGAGATGATGCAAGCCATGTAAGTCAGCGACAGTGAGACACCAGAAAAAATGCAAAGTCACACCTTGCAGTGGGACACCTGTGATGAATCAGAGCCACCACAGTGAGCTCAGTGGTGTACCTGGAAAGACAGAGAACCACCCCAGAATGTAGAATTGGGACACCTGGGATGACACAAAAACACACCAATGAGTAGCAGTGGGTACCAGGGATGAAACAGATCAACAGAGTTAGCAGCAGTGAGAAAGTTGGGACAACAGAGCACCACCCAAGAAAGCAGCATGGGACACCTGGCACTAAAGAGATCCACCCAAATAAAGGAAGGTAGAACACCTGAAATGAAGCACAGTCACCTCATATGCATCTGTGGGACTTCTAAAATGACACAGAGCAACCCAAGTGAGAAGCAGACAAATACCTGAAACAATGTAAAATGATTGTATTTAGTGGCCATAAGAATGAGCAGCATGAAAACAATGGGTACTACGCAAATTTACCCTATGGAGAATCAGTGGTATACCTGGAATGACACATACCCACATTAAGAAAAAAAAAAGCAGTGAAACACCTGAAACAACACAAAGCCCCAACTGTGAGTGGCAGACAGAAACATGAAATGAAACTAAACCACTCCAATAAGCGTCAGTGGTACACTTAAAATTATCCAAGACACCAAACTGAGTAGCAGTAGGATGCTTATGATGCAGAACCACCCTACTAAGCTATAATGGAATACCTAAGACAATGTAGAGTAACCATAGTGATTGGCAGTCAAACACTTCGAATGACACAGAGCTACTCCTGTGAGTGGCAATGGGTCACATGGTATGATGCAAGATGACCTGTGTGAGTGGAAATGGAATACCTAAGATGACAGAGAGTAATGCCATGAGCAGTAGTGAAATTCATGAAACAATGTAGAGCAGCTTCAGTGAGAAATAGTGGAACATGTTGAATGACCCGGAGCAACCAAAGAGTGACAGTGGGACACCAGAGAACACAGACAACCCAGTTAATGGCAACATAAAAAGCCACTGAAGTGAGAGACAGTGGTATACCAGAAAAGATGCAGAGCACCCCAATGAGTGAGAGTGGGACACATGAAATGACACAGAAGCACAATGTATAGCAGCAGTATAAAAGCTGAAATGACACAAAAACAACCCAGAGAGTGGCAGTGAGACACTTGGGACAATGCTGAGCCAACCCAGTGAGAGGCAGTAAGAAACAATGGACATCAAAATGCAACCTCAGTAAGTGGCAGATGGGTGTTTGAAGATTCAGATCCCCATAGTGAGCAATGGTGTAAACCTGAGAAGAAGTAGGGCAAAAGTGTTGTGACAATGGGACACCTCAGAATATGTAGAGCCATACCAATGAGTGGCAGTGAAACACCTGCAATGATGCTTAGCTACCACAGTGAGCTCAGCAGTTTCAAAAGAATGAACCTGAGCTGTGAACTCTCTCCATATACAAAAATTAACTCAACATGGATTAAAGACCTTCATATCAGACCTGCAACAATAAACTGTATAGAAGACATTGGTACTAAACTTATAGGCCTAGGACTCAAAGAAGACTTCATGAAGCTGTCCTCAAAGGCAAGGGAAGTAAAAGCGCAAATAAATGAATGGGACTATATCAAACTAAAAAGCTTCTGCACAGCAAAAGAAACCATCAACAAGACAAAGAGACAGCCAACTGAATGGGAGAAAATATTTGCAAATAACGCATCGGATAAGGGTCTAATATCTAAAATATATAAAGAACTAATAAGACTTAACAACAACAACAAAAAACAACCCAATTGAAAAGTGGGCAGAAGAACTAAACAGACACTTCTCCCACAAAGAAATACAAATGGCCAGCAGACATATGAAAAAATGCTCATCCTCATTAGCTCTCAGGGAAATGCAAATCAAAACCACAATGAGATACCACCTCACACCTGTCAGAATGGCTGTTATCAACAAGACGAGGAATAACAAGTGCTGGAGAGGATGTGGAGAAAAAGGAACTCTGGTACACTGCTGGTGGGAGTGCAAACTGGTACAACCACTGTGGAAGGCAGTGTGGAGGTTCCTCAGAAAATTGGGAATGGAGCTACCATTTGACCCAGCAATCCCCCTTCTGGGGATCTACCCAAAGAACT
>PVJL010005671.1:0-58694 GCA_004026885.1 Lyroderma lyra | reverse complement strand
ACATATACACAATGGAATATTACTCAGCTATAAGAAAAGATGAAATATTGCCATTTGCAACAAAATGGATGGACCTGAAGATCATCATGCTTAGTGAAATAAGCCAGACAGAAAAAACAAAGGGCTGTATGACTTCACTCATATGTGGAATATAAAACTGAAAGCAAAGAAAAAAGAAAGGAAGAAACAAATAACCCAAATAACACAATCAATAGTTTAATGTTTATTTGGGGACAAGTGGGTTAGGGAGGGGAGAAAGGGGAGGGGGTGGGAGAGGAGTGGGGGAAGCTAAATATAAGGTGATGGAAAGAGAAGTCACATTAGGTGGTGAACTTATTATACATCAAGTTGACAGTGCACTGTAGAATTGTATGCCTGAAACCTGTGTGGTCCTTGCTAACAGATGTCACCCTAATAAGTCTAACAATAAAAATTAATTGAAAAAAACCAAACCACAACCCACACCAGGAAACAGAAATAGAACACCTGAGACTATGCAGAAACACTCCAGTGAGAAGCAGTATAACAAGAGAGACAACACAGAGCTTCTCTGGTGAGCAGCTTTTGGACACATGAGTGTTAGTGAAAACCTGAGATGAAGCAAAGCCACTATATGAACTGCAGTGGAAAACCTGTGTGACACGCAACCACCAAAGTAGGTTAAAGTGTGAGACCTGAAACAATGGAGAGCCAACCGAATAATAAGCAGTGAAACAAATGGGACAACACAGACACCCCCACCCCCAGTGTACAGTTGTGAGACACCTGAGGTGACACTGAACCACAAAAATGTGTGGGAGTGGGACACTTGGGATGATGTGGAGCCACCCCAGTGACCAACAGAAAAACAGGCAAAACCATGGACAGCCAATCTAAAAACAGCATGACACATTTTGTATGACATGGATCCACCACAAGAATCAGCAGAGGGATACCCGGGAGAAGGCACAACCACCTCACCACCTCATTAAGCATCAGTGGGACGCTTGGAATGGCAGAGTACCAACACAGTGAGAAGCACATGGACGCTCAAGACCACGAGGAGTGGCCCTAGTTAGTGGCACTGGAATGCTAAAATGAAACAAATCCACATCAGTAAGTGTCAGAGAGACAATGAAACCAATGTAAATTCACACAAGGAGCAGCAGTGATATACTTAGAATGGCACACACCTATCTCAGAAAGCAGTGATGAAATGCCTAAAACAGCACGGATCCACCTCAGTGAATAGGAGAGAGAGTAATAAAAATGACACAACCACTCCAGTAAGCAGCAGAAAGACAACTGAAATGACTCAGATACTCTAAAGTTAGCTGCACTAAAACATTGAAATGACAGAAAGCAACCTTAGTCAGTGGCAGTGAGGCATAGAAGAGGGCACAAAGCCACTCTAATGAGCGACGGTTGAACATCCAGGAAAATACAAAGCAACCCGGTGACTGGCAGTGGAAGAACTGGAATAAAACAAAGTCACTTCAACGAGAAGCAATGGGTCACTAAAAACAATGCAGAATGACCTTTGTAAGTTACAGTGAAACAGATGGAACTACAGTGAACCACTATAGTAAGCAGCAGTTTGACATCTAAGATGACACAGAGTCACCTAAGTATGCAACAATGAAACACATGGAGTGACATGAAGGCATCACAGTGAGCACCAGTGGAACATTTGGAACCATGAGGAACAACCAGAGTTAAGAACCGGTAGGACACCTGCAACTACATGGAGCCAATGAAGAGAGTGGTAGTGACACTGGAGAATATATGGAGCATCAAGTTAGTGACAGTGACTCACCTGAAATGACATGACAATCTCCCAATAAACAGAAGTGGAACACCTGGAACAAAGCAAAGACTCCAATGCATGGCAGAGAAACAACTGGGAAGACAAAGCCAGAAAAGTGAACAGCAGTGTGACAGTTTGGACCATGCAAAGCCACCTAAGTGAATGACAGTCTGACACCTGGGACCACATGAAGCCACCTCTGTAAGCAAAAGTTGGACATCTGGCATAAACTTAAGTCACCCCTGTGAGTGGCAGTGAAGCGCCTGAGAACATAAATCCAAACCAGAAAGCAGCTATAAGACACCTGACACAACAGAATGCAACAACGGTCAGTAAAAGTGAAATACCAGGAATGACACAGAAAATTTAGAAAGAGGACACAGGACACTTAAAATGAGATGGAGCAACCAGAGAAAAAGGCAGTTAGAATCCTGAGATAAAACACAGCCATCTCAGTGAGTGGCACTGGGAAACCTGTGAAGTCACAAATTCACGTAAGTAAAGCATCAAATGGAAACATTAAATGACACAAAGCAGCAGTAGTGGACCTGAAATGATGAAAAGCTACCTTAGTAAGCAGTACTGTGACACCTGGAATGATGCAGAACCACGCAAGTGAGCAGCATTAGTACACCTGGAATGATGTGCAGCCACCAAGTGAGCAAAGGTGGGATACTTGAGACAATGCAAAGCCACCTAAGTAAATGGTAGTAGGACAATTCCAGAATACACCAAGGCACCCCCCTGATCAGTGGTGGAAAAACCAGAGATGACACAGCGCCAAGTCAGTGAACTTCATTGGGACACCTTAGATGATTGAGAAGCCTGAGCGAGAAGCAGTGAAACTCCTAGTATGACAAAAAGTCACTCCGTAAGTAGAAGCAGGACACCTAAAATGATGGAGAGCCACCCAAGTAAGCAGCATTGATATAACTGGGACCACGCAAGTCTACCCAAAACAGCAGTTTTGGAAATTTGAAAAAACTAGGATACACCCCTGGGAAGGCAACTGGAAACTCTGGAAAGCACAAAGTCATTATAATGAGCAATGAGTGGAAACATTACACTATACAAAGCCATCCCAGTGAGATGTAGTAGAATATAAACTAACACAGGTCCAGTCAAGTGAGCAGCAGTGAGAAATCTGGGACCAAGCTGACCCACCAGAGTGAACAACAGTGAGATACCAGGGACAAAGAAGAACCACCCCAGTCAGGAGCAGTTAGACACATAGAATTACACAGAGCAAACCGAGTAAACTGAAGTGGGACAACTGAGACCACCACATGAGTAGCAATGGTATACTTTAAATGGTCAAAGCAACCAACCCATATTAACAACACTGAGGCATATGACAACAAGAATCAACTCCAGTAAGTCACAAAAAAACCTGGTATGAGTCAAATTTACCCCCGTGAGTGGCAATGGTACATCTGAAATAACACAGAGCCACTTCAGTGTTTTGCCACGCCAGTGAGGGGCAGTAGGACACATGAAATGGATGAAACAATGTCAAGCCAACCTAGTTATCATTAGTGGGGCAGCTGAAATAACATGGAGCCACCCCAGTGAGCAGTAGTTAAACAGTTGGCACAAAGGCGTGCTACTCAAAAAATGGCACGGGACACCAGAGACAACTACAATCAGCCCCACTAATTTGCAGTGAGACCCCTGGAACCTGAAAAAGCAACCTCAATGAGAGTAGGTTGAACACCAAAATGACACAGAGCCACCATAATGAGCAGAATTAGAACACATGAAATTAGGCAGAGTTTCATTTTTTTTAAATTAGGGTGACATAAAAGAAAGTAAAACACACACACACACACACACACACACACACACACACGCACACAATGATGGGAGTATGTCAAAAGAACATAACAGTCAACTGAAATAATTTCCAGCGGTCAAAACTGGTATGACTAGAGCAACAAAATAATTAAAATCATATTGAATTATACTCCAAAATATAAAGTAAATAATTATGAGTCCATATTAAATATATAAATGACAATAAATGAGAGATAACAGACAAATCTTCCATGCAAAAGAATTCCAAATACATGTAGATATTTCATCCTCAAAGAGGTGAAGGGTAACTCTCTATTTTGCAATTGTGTTACTCATTATAAATTCCTCCTCCCCAAAAAAACAGAATAAAAATAAACAGGTGATATTTTTTTTAAATTTTGTTATTTAGCGGCGAAACCTGACCAACAAGACCTCATCTAGGTCATTAAAGTAAACATCAATAGTAATAAATTATGTTTAGTATGTACCCTTGATATATTATGATGAAAATGGTACTTTATCTCTATGATCTCCTTTTCCTAAAATCTCATAACCCCAGGTTATCCACAATAAAATCATCAAACAAATTGCATCTAAGTGACATTCTACAAAATATCTGACCAGCACTCCTCAAAACTATCAAGGCCATAAAAACAAAAAATGTCTGAGAAACAAAGTCCAGAGGACTTGAAGAAGACATGGCAACTGAATGAAAGGATCTTGGAAAAGAAACGGATATTAGGTACATTGTAAGAACATCACATAAAGTACAGAGTTTAGTTAATACTGATGGATTAATATTGGCTCATTAGTTATTTCAAATACTATACTAATACAAGATAATAATAATAGAGTACATTGAATGTGAGCTATGTAGAAACTTTCTGTACTGTCTTTGCAACTTTTCTGTAAACAATTCTAAAATTAAAAAAAAAAGAAATTAGGCAGAGTGAAACTAGTTATGGAACTGGTACACTAAAATGAATTGGAGCCATTCCAGTGAGCATCAGTGGGACAATAGAGGACACAAATACAACACAAGCAGAAATAGTAGTATATATGGAATGAAACACCCCTGAAAAAGAGGTGGTGAAACACCTTGAACAACATGAGGTCACAACTGTGAGTGGCAGAGAGAAATATGAAATGACACTATGTGATTCTATTAAGCATCAGTGGAATTCAGAAATGAGTCAGACACACTCTAGGAAGTAGTGGTAAAATACCTGAAATGATGTAGAGACACCCTAGTGACCTGCAGTTAAACACCTAAGACAATGCAAAGCAGCTCTGGTGATTGACAGTCAAACACCTTGAATGACACAAAATCACCACAGTGAGCAGCAATAAATCACTCGGTATGAAACAGAACCACCTTTGTGAGTGGCAATGGTAAACTTGAGATGACACAGAATAATAGCTGTGTGGTAATAAAACATCAGGGATGATGCAAAGCCACTCCATCAACCTGGGACACCTGGGATGACACAGAGCCACATTAGTGAGAAACCTGAGGTGACACACAGTCATTACAGTAAGTGGCAGTTGGACACTTGGGACTATGTGGGGCCACCCATGCAATTAGCAGTGGTATATCTGAAATGATGCAGAGAAATCTCAATGAGAAAGAGTTAAACTTTTGAAATGACATCAGACAATCACATTGAGCAGCAGTGTAAAAGAGGAGTCTTCAAAAAGCCACCCCAGTTCATGGCAGTGAAACACCTGAGATGACACTGAGCCAGCCAAGTGAGAGGCTGTGGGACACCTTAAAAATAATGATACTACTAATTGATTAGCATTAGGAAACCTGGGAGGATACAGATCTACCCCAGTGATTAGCAGTGTAAAACCTAGAAAGATTCAGAGCCAAGCAAATTAGCAGCAGTGAAAAACTGGAGAAGATGCAGAGCCACAGCAGTGAGTGACATAGGGACACCAGTAACTAAGTATAGCCACCTTAGTGAGCTCAGTGGGGTACCCAGCAAAACAAAATACCAACACAAAAAGCAGAAGGGATCACCTGGATTTATGGAGAAACACCCCAGCAAGAGGCAATAGGACACCAGTAAAGACAGATTATTTTTTTGTGAGAGGACTTTGGACAGCTAGAATGACATTTAGCAACTTAAGTGAGTGTCAGTGGGACCCTGAGAGAACCCAAAGCAATGAATTAAGTGTCAGTGAAACACTTATGAGAAAAAACCCCACCAAAGTGAATGGTAGAGGGACACTTAGAAAAACAGAAAGAAACACAAGAGTGGCAGAGGAACACATAGAATAATGCAGACCCCCTTCTTCAGTGAGCAGATGTGGGACACCTGCGATGACGCTGAGACAAATAAATGAGTGGCAGTGGGATACCAGAGATGATGTGGAATCTCCCCAGTAAGTAGCAGTGCAAGAACTGAGATGATGCAGGACAACCACAGTGAGCAGTTGTGAAACAAGTGAAACAACAGAGAATCAACCAAGTAAGTGACATGCAACACCTATCATGACAGAGATTCACCCCACAAATCAGCAGTTGGACACCTGAGGAGAAAGCACAGCCACTTCATAAAGCATTGGTGGTACACTTTGAATGCCACAGATCCACTTCAGCAAGCAGCAGATGTACACATGAGACCATGAAAAGCAACTATAGTGAGTGACACTGGGACTCTAAAATGAAACAAACCCACATTAGTGAGTAATAATGAGACAACAAAAAAATGCAAATACACATAAGGAAGCAAGGGTGGTCTACCTGAAATGACTTAAGGGAGAGTGGTAAAACACCTGAATAAACACAGAGCCAACACTTGAGAGGCAGAGAAATTAATGAAATAACACAGAACCACTCCACTATGCATCAGTGAAAGAGCTATAATAATTCAGACACTGAAGTGAGAAGCAGTAGAACTCAGGATGATACAAAGCCACTTTAGTAAGTTGCAGTGAGAGGTAAGACAACACAGAACCACTATAGTGAGCAGCAATTTAACACCTATAAATATTCACTGTAATTCATCAGATTGACAGTCAAAGAACTGGAATGACACAGAGCCACCCCAGCATGTGGCATTTGGTCACATGAAGTGATGTGAAACCACTCTCGTGAATGGCAGATAAATGGCTCAAATGACACAGAACCACTCTAGTGAGCATCAGTTTGACATCTAAAACAACAAAGAGCTACCTAAGCCACAGTGAAACATCTGGAGTGACATGAAGGCATTCCAATAAGCAGCAGTGAGACATCTAAAGGAACATAAAGCAACCACAGTGAAATGCTGTAGGAGACCTGAAACAACATGGAATGACTTAATTGAGCTGTAGTATGGCACTAGAAATCACAAAGAACCATTATGTTTAGCAGCAGTGAAACACCTGGAATAAAACAAACTCACCTTAGTAAGCACCAGTGAACACCAGGGACAATGTAAATCCACCTCCTGAGCAGCAGTGGGACACCAGGAACAGTATAAAGACAGCCAAGTAAGAAACAGCATGATAGCTAAGACTGTGTGGAATCAAACAAGTGAACAACAATGTGACACTGAGGATCACTTGAAGACAACTTAATTAGTGGTAGTAAGGCACCTGGGATGACCTTAGGACAACCCACTGAGTTGCAGTGAAACACTAGGGACTATACTAAGCAAAAACAGGGAACAGTTGTAAGATGCCTCGGATGACGTAATGCAACACCTGTTAGTGAAAGTGAAACACCAGAAGTGACATTAAGCAAAGCCAGGAAGTGGCAGTAGATCACCTGAAATGACACAGAACCGCCATAGAGAGTGGCAATTAGACACCTGAGACAAAAGTAAGCTGTCTCAGTGAGAAGTGAAACACCTGCAATATCTCAAAGCCACCCCAGTAAGTGTAAGACAGAAACATAAAGTGATAAAAAGCCACCACAGTAAGCAAAAGTATGACACTTGAAATAATGTGAAGACACCATATTAAGCCGTATGAGATACATGGAATGACATAAAGCCAACTGAGCGAGTGGCATTTGTACACCTGAAATGACCTGTGGTCACCAATGAGCAGAAGTGGGATACCTGAGACAATGCAAAACAACCCCAATGAATGCCATTGAAAGATTTAGATGACACAGAGAAATCCCACTGATCAATGGTGAGAAAACAGAGATGACACACAGCCACCTCAGTGAAATTAAGTGAGACACCTTGGACGATTTACAGTCACTGATTGAGCAGCAGTGAAACACCTGAAATGACAGAAAGTCACTCCATGAGTGATACTGGGGCACCTAAACTGACAACAACCACAACAAAAAACACAACAACAAAAACCAAAAACAAAAAAACCACCCAAATGAGCAGCAATGAGAAAACTAGGATCATGCAAAGCTACCCAGGAGAGCTGCCTTGGGCCATTTGGGACCACAAAAAGCCACCCTTGTGAGAAGCAGTAAAAAACACTGGATGACACAAAACCATTACAGTAAGTGGAAATATGACAGGTAAAACAACATGGAGAAAGTAAATTAAGCAGTAGTGTGACCCCTAAGACCAAGTTGAGCAATATCAGTGAGCAGCAGTGAGACACATGTGACAATAAAGAACCACTCCAGTGAGATGCAATAGACTGCATAGAACAATGTAGAGCAACTGAAGTAAATGAAAGTGGAAAAAACTGAGACAACCCCAGTAAACATCAGTAGTATACCTGAAACAATCAAAGCCACCCATTTTAGTTGCAGTGAGACACATGGGATGATGCAGCTCTACCCCAGTGAGCCACTATGGGAATCCTGGTTGATGCACAGGTACTGTAGTGTGCAGCAGTGGTACATCTGTGATGACTCAGAGCCACCATATTGAGCTGCAGTGGGACACCTGGGAAGATGTAGTCATCACAGTGAATGGCAGTGTAACAACTGGAACGATTTCAAGCCACCCCAGTGATAAACTATGGGACATCTGGGATAATGCATAGTCACATTATGTGAGCAGTGCTAAAACACCTGAGAAATCTCAAAGTGAACTCAGGAGATGGCAATGAGACACCTGAAACCACACGGAGGTTTCTTGGTTGTCAGGTGTTGGACACCTGCAATGACATAGCTACTCCAGTGAGTGGCAGTGAGACACTTGGTATGATGTGGAGCCACTCCTGTGAGCAACATGAGCAATGTTGAAACACCTGAGATGACAAGCAAACAGCTTAGTGAATTACAGTGGTATACTTGCGTTGACACAGTAGAAGTATTGAAACGCCTGGGATGACCTAAAGCCATTGCAGTAAAAGAAAACAATGCAGAGCCACTATAATAAGAGGTAGTGGAATACCTGGGATGATGCAAAACCATTTTATTGAGTGGAAATGAGACACCTGGGTGACCCTGTGCCACTTCAGTGAGCGACTAAGAGACAAATGAGATAACACACACCTAGCCCTTTAAGTGATAGCAAGATAACTGAAATGACACAGAGGCATACTAGTAAGCAGAAACGGGACACCTTGGTGATGTGGAGCCACTCAAATTAATCATAGTGGTATTCCTGAAAGGACTCAGATCTACCACATTGAGAAATAGTGGGACACCTGAGATGATGCAAAGCCACAACAGTGAGCTCCAGTTAGACACCCAGGATAATGCGGAGCCACAGCAGTAAATAACAGTGGGACACTTGAGATGATACTGAGCTGTTCCTGTAAACTCAGTGATGTTCCTGAATTAATGCAAAGCCATCCAAATATAGAGGAAGTGAGACACATGGGAGGATGCAGAATCACCCAAGAAAACACCAGAAGAAGAGCAGAGAAAACACAGAGCCTTCCTGGTAAGCACCTGTTGGACAACTGGAACAACATGGAGCAACATAAGTGAGGGGCAGTGGGAACCTGAGATAACAGAAATACACCTATTAAGCAGAAATTAAGAAAAAAATGAAAAAAATGATGCTAAGCCACCCAAATGTGTGGCAGGGGGACATCTGTGACAACACAAAACCATCCTATTTAGCAGCAGTGAAACACAAGAAACGAAGTGGACAGAGCTCAGAGAGTGGAAAAAGACACCATAAACAACCTTAAGCAACATACCAGTGAATGGTAGTGGAACACTTGGGATGATGAATACCCAAATGTGGCCGTTGGACACCATAAATGACACAAAGCTGCTACAGTGAGTTTGAGAAGGACACCAGCAAAGACATGGAGCCACCCCAGAAAGTAGAAGTAGGACAACTGGGATGAAAGAACAACATGAGAGAGCAGGCAGATGAACACCTGGGAAATAACCGAGTTATCCCAGTGAGTGGCTGTGGTCCACCTTTGAGGATGCAATGCCTCACAAGTGAGTGACAGTAGTATACCTGGAAAAACTCACAGGCACACCAATGAGTGAAAGGGGAACACCTAAAGTGATATGAACAACAATAGTAAGAGTGGGACACCTGAAACTATGCAAAGCCACCTAAGTAAGTTGCAGTGAGACACATGAAATTATGTGGAGCCCCTACAGTGAGCAGCAGTGGAACACATGGGACAATGTAAAGGCACCCAAGTAAGTGACAGTGGAACACCTACAATGATGCAGAGTCAAAACAGTGAACTCAATATTATACTTAGAGTTACACAAATTTACCTCAAGTAGCAGAAGTGGGACACATGGGATGAGGCAGAAACACCTTAGTGAGTGGCAGAGGTTCAACCAGGGTCAAAACAGAGCCTACCCAGTGAGCAGCATTAAATAAATGGAATGATATTAAGTAAATTAACTCAATGGCAGAACAAACTTAAGATGATGCAAATACACCCTATAAGCCACTATAGAACACCGGTGTGAGGCTGAGTCACTAACATTAGCATTGAGTGGGACACCTGAATCAATACAGAGCTACCACAGTAAGAGGCAGTGAAACACAAAGGATGAAGCTGACTCACACTAGTGAGAAGAGTTGGACACCTAAGATAAGGGTGAATCATCCCAATGAGTTGAGAGAAAAAACTGAGATGATGCAGAGGCACTGAATGAGCAGAATTGGAAATGTTGAAATGACAGAGGGCCATTCTAGTGAGCAGCTGTGAGAAACGAGAAATGACAGAGAGCCACCTAAAAAGCAGAATTAAACACCTGGGATGAAAAAAATCCACGCCATGAATCAGTGGTGGGACACCTGGAGCAAAGCACAGTCACCAAATTCAGAGTCAGTGGAACATCAAGATTGACAGCCACAAAAGTGAGAAGCAGTGGGTAATCTGAGACCATACAGAGCTACTCTAATAAATGGCAATGGGACACTAAAATTACCCAAAGCCACATCTGTGAGTTGAGTGAGACAACTGGGATGATGCAAATCCACGTCAGAAAGTAGCAGTGGTATAACTGGAATGACACAAATCTACCACTAGCTGTACCAGACAAGTAAGCAGCCATGTGACACCTTCAACATTGCAAAGCCACCACAGTAAATGGCAGGGTGACACCTTAGATGATATGGACTCACCATAGTTAGTGGCAGTGGGACACTTGAGACTATGTGAAGGCACTTCAGTGAGTGGCAGTGGGACACTTGTGATGTTTAAAAAGCCCACCCCTGTGATCTTAGTTGCATTTCTGAAATATGAAAGAAATCTCTTGATGGGACAGTAATCAACACCATGGATTGATGGTAGGGCACTTGAAGCAAGAAACTGCCATCTTAGTGTGCATCAGTAGAAAACAGAAAATTACACTTAGAAACCAAAGAGAGCAAAAGGGGATACCTGAAATCTTGTGGTGCAACCCTTGTGAGCGGAGTTTAGACACTAAAATAAGAGAGCCACCCTAGTGAGCAGCAGTGAGACAAATGAGAAGATGCAAATCCACCACCGAAAGAAGCAAGGGTATACCTGGAATGAAACATACCTACCACAGGGTGCATTTATGAAATACCTGAGACAAAGCCAAGCTACCCTTGTGAGCAGCAGATAGTAACACACATGACACTATGCATCTCCAGAGTGGCAGTGAGACATTTGAAATGAATCTGAGACACTTCAGTGAGCATCAGAAAGACTCCCAAAATGATGTAGAGACAACTTAGTAACCAGCAGTGGTACCTCTAAGAAAATGCAAATTAACCCTGGTGTTTGGCAGTAAAATACCTAAAATGAAACCAAATCACAACACTGAAGGATAATGGATCACATTGTATGAAGTAGAACCAGTTTTGTGAGTGGCACTGGGACACCTAAGACAACACTGATGCACCACAGTTAGAGATAGTGGGACCCATGAAAGGACACAAAACATTGCCTGTGTGGCTGTGGACCACCTGGGATGACAAAAATCTACCCTAGTAAGTAGGCATATGACAGCTAAGACAATGAGGTGCCATTTCAGTGAACTACAATGTGATACCTGAGACCACACAGAGCCATTCCAGTGAGGGTAAGTGGGGCACTTCATATAACATGAAACCATGCTTGTGAGCAGTATTGGGACACCTGGGACAATGGGAGGCTACCCCAGTGAGTGGTAGTGATATACCTGGAATGACCCAGATCCACCTCATTAAGCCAAAGTGGAACACCACCCCTGTGATAAGAAGTGGTATACTTGAAATGACACAGAACCACCCCAATAACTGGCAATGGGACACCTTGGAAATGCAGAGCAACCCTGTGAGTAACAGTGGGAAACATTAAATGACACATACCACCTTAGTGAGTAGCAGGTCAATACCTGGGATGATGTGGACCTATACCAGTAAGCAAATATGGGACATCTGGGATGATGCTAAGTCACCTCAGTGAGACATATGGGACGACATGGAGCCACCCTAGTGAGAGGCAGTGAGACAGCAGGGTCAAAGCAAGGGCACCACAGTAAGCAGCAGTTGGACAGGTTGAACGACAAAAAGCAACCACAGGCAGTAGCATGGAATACCTAGGTCAGCAACGATTCACCACAAAGATCAGTGGTGGAACTTCTGGGATGAGGCACAGCCACCTTATTTAGTATTGGTAGCAGACCTGAAATGAAACAAAGCCATCACAGGAAACAGAAGTAAGATGTCTGGGGCCAAAAACAGCAGCTCTAGTGAACAGCCCTGGGGCACTAAAATGAACAGAGACACCCCAGTGAATGACATAAAAACAATTAGGTTGATGCAGATTCACCCTAGGGAGAAGCAGTGGTATACCTGGAATAAAACACATTTATCAAGGAAAGCAAAGGTGAAACACCTAAAAAAAAGTTAAAACAAAGCCACTATGGTGATTGGCAGAGAGAAACATAAATTTAACTGAGTCATTCCAGTGAGCAGCAGTGGAAAAACTGAAATGACTTGGAGACACTATCGAACAACAATAGGAAACCTGGGATGCCACAGAGCCACTGTGGTGAGCAGCAATGGAAAACATTAGATAATTTAGAGAAACCTCAGTGATCCACAGCCAAACACTTGGGACAACATAAAGTCAGCACAGTGAGTGGCAATGTGTCCTTTGGTACTGTGGAGAACTACCCCTTTGTGTGGCAGTAAAATACATGAGATGATGCTGAGTGTCCCCATGAGTGGCAGTGAAACAACTGAAATGATGCAGAGCAACTTCAGTGAGTGGTACTGGGACACCTGAACTAACACAGCTACACCAAAGTGAGTGGCAGTGAGACACCTAAGAACATGTGGACACAACTCAGTCAGCGGCAATATGACATCTGGCATTACACTGAAGCATTTTGTTAGTGACAGTGAGACAATTGGGACAACTAGAAACACCCAAGTAAGAGGTAGTATTACATGGTAAACATAGCAGAGACACACCAGTGAATAAGAATAGGCACCTGAAGTGATTCAGGGCTGCCACAGTAAGAAAGAGTGAGACAGCTAAGATGACGAGAAGCCACCAGGGTGAGCTGCAGTGAAATATCTGGGATGATGTTGAGCCATCCCAGTGAGAAGCAGTGGGAAATCTTGGACATCATAATGCCAACCCAGTGAGTGGCAGTGGGACACCCTGGATGATGTGGATCCATTTCAATGAGTGACAGTGTAACAACAGGGAAAATGTTGGACCACAGTCAGTGGCAGTGTAACACCAGAGAAGATGCAGAGCTACCCCAGTGAATGGAAGACACCTAAACTGACACAGAGTCACCTCAGTAAGTAGCAGTGAAACACATGGGTTGATGCAGACCAACCCCAGTGAGCAAATATGAGAAAACAGAGATGATGCTGAGCCACCACAGTGAGTGGCAGTAAAACAACTGGGACAATTGAAATAAAAAGAAGACACCCCAGTCAGCAACAGTGGAACACCAGGGACAATGTGAAGCCTCCCGTGTGACAAGAAGTTGTATACAAGTAATTACTCAGAGGCCTCCAGTAAGCAAATGTGAGATGCCTGAAAAAAATGCAGAGCCATACCAGTGAGTTACAGTGGCACATCTGAAATGACACGGAAACACATAAATGAGTAGTAGTGGAACACTTTGGTTGACAACAACACAGCCCACAATACTTGAAAGGCTGCTTTGCCCACAAGTGAGTGGCACTGGGAAACGAGAAGATATGGGGCAACACACTTATCATGAGTGGGAAGGCTGGGTTGATGCAGGGCACCCACTGTGAGCAGCAGCGAAACAGTTGGTTGTGGAGAGTGCCTCCCAAAAAGAATTACAAGACACCTGGGACAACAGAAATCAAGCCCTTAAATTGGGAATAGGAAACAAGGCAGAGGCAAGGCAGAGCCACCTCAGTGAGTTTAAGTGTGACATCTGAAATGAAAAAGATCTACCATAGTTAGCAGAAGTAGGATACATGAGACCACACAAAGTGAACTGAATGAGTAGCACTGGTAAAGTAAAATAAAATAGAGCCATCCTAGTGAGCAGCAGTGAGACAACTGAGAAAATGCAAATCCACTATATGACGAAGCAGTGGCGTACCTGGAATAAAACACACCTACTCCATGGAGCAGTAGTGAAACACCAGGGCCAACACATAGCCACCCTGTGAACAGCAAAGATGAATATGAAATTACAGAGCAACTCCAGTAAGGGGCAGTGAGAAACCTGAAATGACTCAGAGACATTCCAGTGAGAAGTAGTAAGATACCTGAAACAATGCAGAGACATCCTTGTCACCAGCAGTGGAACACCTAAGACAGAAAGCAGCCCTTGTGATTGGCACTCAAACAGCTGGAATGGCACTGAATCACCACAGTATGTAGCAAAGTGTCACTTGGTATAATGCAGAAAAGTCTTTATGAGTGGCATTGGTACACCTTGGAAGACACAAAGGGACAACGTGTGTGGAAGTGAAACACCAGAGATGATGCAGTCACTACAGTGAGTGGTGGTGAGATACCTGGGATAACCAAGAATCACATTATTGATGAATAAGGAGTCACAAGAGACGGCAAGGACCAAACTCAGTTAGTGGTAGTAAAACACATGAGATGACACAGAGCTATTCCAAAAAACAGAAATGGGGCAACTGGGAAGATGCAAAGCCATCCAAGTGGTTGGCAGTGGTATACCTGACATGAAGGAGAGCAACCCGAATGAGTGAGAGAGGGACACATAAAATGACACAGGACCATCACATTGAGCAGTATTAAAACAACTGAGACCATGAAAAACCACCCCTGTTAGCAGCAGCGAGACACCTGAAACAAACCTGAGCTAGGTAAGTGAGAAACAGTAGGATTCAATAATCGTTATGAAGCCAACCCAGGAGAGGCAGTAAGACACCTGAGAGATGTAGATCCACTTTAGTGAGCAGCAGTGTTGCACATAGGAAGATGCAAGGCCAAAACCGTTAATGGCAGTGGGACGCACAAGAAGATGTGAAGCATTTCCAGTGAATGGCAGTAGTACACCTGTGATTAAGTATAGCCACTCCAGTAAGCTCAGTGTTTTAATTGGCAAAACACAATGGTACCCAAGATAGCAGGTGTGAACACCTGGGACAAAACAGAGCTGCCCAGGTGAGTGGGTTTTCGACAACTAAAATAAGCAACAGTGGAAACCTGAGATGACACAAAACCACAGTATAAGTAGCAGTAGGATACCTTTGCAACACAAAACCAGAAAAGTAAGAAGCAGTGGGACACCTTAAATAAGAGGGGGCCACCTCAGTAAGTGGCAGTGTGACAGATGAGATGATGCATACTCTATTTGTCAGTGAGCACATGTGAAACACTTGAGACAATGTTTAGACACAAAAGTAAGTGGCAGTGGGACACCTGAGATGAGGCAGAACCACATTGATGAGAAACACCAGGACAGCTGAGATGATGCAGGGCCACACTCATGAGTGACAGTGAAACAGTGAAACTACAGAGAGCCAACCAAGGAAGCAGCAGTGGAACATCTTGGAGAAGGCACAAAAACCTCAATGAGCATTAATAGGACACCTAGAATGACACAGATCTACCACAGTGAGCATCAAGGGGACACTTGAGACCACACTAAGTGACCCAAGTGAATTGTACTATTACACTTAAGTTAAACGAACTCATCTCCTTGAGTAGTAGTGAGAAAATGCAGAGAATAAAAACTTATACCAGACAGAAGCAGTGGTATAAAGGAACAACACACACCTACCTCAGAGAGCACTGCTGAATCTTCTGAAACAACATTAAGCGAACTTAGCAGAAAAGAGACAAATGAAATAAAACTGAGCAACTCTAGTAAGCAGCAATGAGACACATTAATGGCTCAGAGGCACCACAGTAAGTATCAGTATATCAGAGGAATGACACAAAGCCACATTAGTAAATGGCAGAGGACACATAAGACAATACAGAGCCATTCTAGAGAGAGGCAGTTGATCACCTAGGAATATGCTGAGCTATATCAATTATCATCACTCAAAGAATTGGAACTACACTGAGTCACCCCAGTGAGCCTCAATTTGTCACTTGAAATTACACAGTACCACTCCCATAAGTGGTAGCAAAACAGCTGGTATTACACAGAACCACCATAGTGATATGCTGTTGGACATCTGAGAGGACACCAAAGCACTGAAGTAAGTGGCAGTAAAATACCTGGAGTGACAAAAAGGCACCCTAGTGAGAAAAAGCAGAACATCTAAGATGACACAGAACAAATATGTTAGAGACTGTATGACACCTGGGACAAAATGGAGCCACAAAAGTGAGTTGAAGTGTGACACCAGGGACCACACAAAGCCACCACTATTAGCATCAGTTAGACACCTGAAATGACATGGAACCATCTCAGTGAGCTAAAGTGGAACACCTGGAATAATGTAAAGTCACACCTGTGAGCAGCAGTTGGACACCTGAAATAGCACAAGGAACCCAATTAAGAAGTAGTGTGACAGCTGGGACCATGCAATGCCACGCAAGTAAACCCCAACATGACACCGGAGAACAAATGCAACCACCTCTGTGAGAACATTTGCAAACCTGGAACCGCATTAAGCCATCCCAGGAAGTCACAGTGAAACAGCTTGAATGACACAGAGCCACATCAGAGAGCAGCCATAAAGCATCTGGGATTACACAAAGCAACACCAGTTAGTGAAAGTAAAACATTAGAAGCAATATGAAGCAAATTTTGAAAATTGCAGTAAGACACCTAAAATAACACAAAGCCACTGGATAAAGGCAGTCAGACACCTGGGACAAAACAAAGCCATCTTTGTGAACAGCAGAACACCTGTGAACTCGCAAAGCTACCTCAGTAAACATCACTTGGACACATGAAATTACACAAAGCCACTTCAGTAACCTACAGTGGGACTCTTAAAATGATGCAGAGGCACTCCAGTGAGGGGTAGTGGGACACTTGGAACTATAACGAGTCACCCAGGAGGGGTGCATTTGTACACTGGAGATGAAACAAAGTCACCAAATGAGCAGGAGTAAGACATCTGAGACAATGCAAAGTCACCCCAATGAATGACAATAGGACAATTCAGACTACTTTGAGTCAGCCCATTAATCAGTGGTGAGAAAGCAGAAACAGTACCAAGCAATCCCAGTGAACTTTAGTGGGAACCCTTTGACTAAATGGAGCAACTGTGTGAACAGTCTTTAAATGTCTATCGTGAAAGAATGTCACCCCGTAAGTAAAAATGAAACCTAAAACTATGTGGAGCAACCAAAGTGAGAAGCAATCAGACACTTGGGATGATGAAAAGCCATGCAAGAAAGCAACCTTGGAGCATTGGAAACCACAAGGAGCAACTGCAGTGAGCATCAGTGGGAAACCATTGACTAAGCAAAGCCATTGCAGTGAGTGGCAACAGGACACCTGAAGCAACACCAAGTCATCTTGATAAAACTCAGTAGAACACCTGACACAAAATGGAAGCAGATGATGGAGCAGCAATGTGACACCTGAGACTAAGCTGAGCCTCCCCAGTGAGGGGTAGTGAGAAACATCTGACAGTGCATGGCCACTCCCGTGAGACACAGTAAAACACAAAGAATCATGTAGAGCAACCAAAGTAAACAGAAGTGGGACTGCCGCGACCTGCGCGGGTGAACAGGTGAACAGGAGGGGAGGCAATGGGGAATGAAGAAAACACACAGAGACACAGACATAGACAGAAAAGCTGGGACCGGGTGGTTCTCTGCACTCTGATGGAGACACAGAGACCCTGTTTGGTTGCAGCGAGTTTATTTTATAGGGTGAGCAAAACAAGTGAGATCATAGGGGTAAATCAGTAAATTGACATTGGAAACTACATCTTAACTAGGACATACAGTTATGGATAACTGCATTTAATCAATATTTTGGTACATGTTGCTAAGGTATTACTGATTTATATTATTATTATTCTCTTCAAGGCAGGCAGGCCACAGCTATGTCTCGAATCATTTCCAGAGACCAAACAACCTTGCTCCCAATGTCATATTTTTCCACCCAAGCCAGAAACCACAACCCGAGTATTGTCCTTGTGCACCCAGCTCTGGGCTGCCTCGCAAAACCCTTGAACTGTGGATTCCAAGCACACAGGTAGCCTTGCTAAAACCTGTTTTCTCAAAGGACCTGGCTTCTGGCTCATGAGCTCCCTGTAGTGGGACAACTAAGATGACCCCAGTGAGCAATAGCGGCATACTTTGAAGGATCAGAGCCACCCATACTAGCGACAGTGAGACAAATGAAATGACGCAAATCCCCCCCCCCAGTGAGTTAATTTGAGAAACCTAGGATGACATAGTTTTCACAGTGAGTGGCAGTGGTACATCTAGGATAATGCAGAGTCATTTTAGTGAGCTGCAGTGGGACACTTGAGATGATGCAGAATCACCCCAGTAAGTGGCAGTAAAAAAAAAAATAAGACGACAGATTTTACCTCAGTGAGGTGTAATGGAACATCTGGGATGATGCAGAGCCACACTTGCTAGCAAGCTAAGACACCTGGAACAACACAAAGCCAAACTAAGAGGCAATAATGAGACACCTGAGATGACACAGAACCTTTTTAATAATCGGCAGTCAGACACTTGGAACAACATAGAGCCATCCCAGTGAGTAGCTGTGGGACACTTGGTATGACTTGGGGTCACCCCTGTGGGAAAACTTGAATGACCTGGGATGACAAGGATTCTACCCAGTGAGTTACAGTCCTATACCCGAATTGACACAAAGCCACCCCAGTAGCAGTGGTAAAATAACTTAGATTACATAGAACAACCCCAGTAAGAGAAAATTGTATACCAAAAATGATACAGAGCCACACCAGAATGTGTAAGTGGGATACCTGGGACAATGCAGAGCAACCACTATGAGTGACAATGAGACCATTAAAATGACACAGATCTACTCAGTGTGAATTTATACCTTAAACAACATAGTAAATGGCAGTAAAACACCTGCATTCACACAAAGATATAGCTGTGAGTAGCACTGAAACATTTGGGACACTGCAGAGCCATCACAGTAACAGTGGAAAACCAGGGACTATTTTAAGCCACCCTAGTGAGTGGTAGTGAAACACCTGGGACAATTACTTGCTACACCAGGGAGCGGCTGTCAGACACCCGGGACAAAACCAACCCACCCCAGTGAGTTGAAGTGGAACATACCTGGAGTAATGCAGAACCACCCCAGAAAGTGGAAGTAGGATGCCTGGAAAAATGTGGAGCCATTCCAGAGAATGAGAGTTGGACACCTGAGACAAGACAGAGCCATCTCAGTAAGCAGCAATGAGTCACCTGCAATGATGCAAAAATCCCCCAGAAAGTAGCAGATGGACATGTATGGTGACAAAGAGTCACCCCTATAAGCAGCAGTGTGAAACCTATAATGACACATAGCAACATTAGTGAGTGCCAGTGGGTCACCTATGATGATGCAATGTCACCTGAGTGGCATTTTTTCATCTGGCATGACACAGAACCACACGAGTGATCAGAAGTGAAATACCAGTGATGATGCAGGTTAATCAATGCTGAGCCACCCAGTGAGCTGTAGTAAGAAACCTAAAATGACAAGGAGCCACTGCAGTTAACACCTGGATGATTCAAAACTACTCAGTTAGGGGCAGTGAAACACCTAGAATAAAACAAAGCAACTACATGAGGGGGAGTGGAACACCTGGAATGATATAGAGTCACCCCAGTGAGAGCTAGTAAGTCAACATGGAAAATAGAGAGCCACACAAGTAAGCTGCAGTGAGACACCAGGCACCATGCAAAGCCACCCAGAAGAGCAACTTTGGGACTCCTGAGAAAACACAAAGCCACCCAAGTGAGAGACAGTCAGACATCTGTGCTAAAGCATAGCCACTTTAGTTAGCAGCACTGGAATACCTGAGAAGACGCAGAGCCACCACAGTAAGCAGCAATAGGACACCTGGGAGGGACATTAACCAATGCCAGTTAGACACAGTAAAATTTTTAGGTTGACACAAAGTCATCCAACTGAGCAGCAGTGTGACAACTGGGACCCCAAGCAGCCACCCAATTGAGAGGCAGCGAGACACATGTGATGATGCAAAGGCATTCTTGTGAGCAGGACTGGGACACAAAGAACGACACAGAGCAACTTCAGTTTTAATGGGGAGAGACAACAGTGAATAGCTGTGGTATACTAGGAATGATTAGAATGACCCAAGGTTTTGACAGTGAGAGGGACTGGATTGCTGGGAAAGTTGAGTTAAAAGTATTAGAATGTTTGTGCTGGAAACTTAGAACTAAAGATAGAAAAATGAGGCACTTAGGAAAGTAGTGAGGTTCTAGAATAATTAAAAATTACCATTATGTTCAGTACAAAGAAGAGAGAAAATAGTGGATGGTAAAAGAAAACATGTAGAAAGATTATATGGACAGTTGGAAAAAGGTTGTTGAAAGGGAGAGAACTTTGGCAAATAGGGGTTAGAGAAGAAGTCAAAGAAAAATATCTCACAACAAAAGTTAGAAAGAACTGGCTGGGAATTGAACCCAGGCCGCAGCATTGACAGCGCCAACGCTGAAGCCTTAAGCCACTACACCACCAGGGAACTCCCAGGAAAAATACGTTTGAGAGTGTCATGATTAACATTATACAAAACAGCTGTGATTATTAGGAATTAGTCATTTCTAAATTATCATTTATATAGGTAGCTACTTTTACCAGTATGGCAAACTTGAATAACTGAATTCATATCAACTGGTTTCTCCCTTCCCATAGAATCCTGATAGAGGATCTTTATTTTTAATTTTTAAATTTATTTTTATTGTTAGACTTGTTGGGGTGACATCTGTTAGAAAGGAATACATAGGTTTCAGGCATACAATTCTACAGTGCTTTGTCAACTTGTGTAATAAGTTCACCACCTAATGTGATTTCTCTTTCCATCACCATATATTTAGCTTCCCCTCCCTCCTCTCCCACCCCCTTCCCTTTCTCCCCTCCCTAACCCACTCATCCCCAAATAAACATCAAACTATTGACTGTGTTCATGGGTTATTTGTTTGTTCATTTCTTCTATCTTTGTTGCTTTCAATTTTCTATTCCGCATATGTGGGAAGTCATACAGTTTTGGGTTTTTTTCTATCTGGCTTATTTCACTAAGCATGATGATCTCCAGGTCCTTCCATTTTGTTGCAAATGGCAATATCTCATTTTTTCTTATAGCTGAGTAATATTCCATTGCGCATATATACCACAGCTTCTTTATCCAGTCATCTGTCGCAGGGCACTTTGGTTGTTTCCATGTTTTGGCCACTGTGAACAGCGCTGCAATGAACATTGGGGTACATAAGTCTTGGCGGACAAAGGTGTTCAGGTTTTTTGGGTAGATCCCCAGAAGGGGGATTGATGGGTCAAATGGTAGCTCCATTCCCAATTTTCTGAGGAACCTCCACACTGCCTTCCACAGTGGTTGTACCAGTTTGCACTCCCACCAGCAGTGTACCAGAGTTCCTTTTTCTCCACATCCTCTCCAGCACTTGTTATTCCTTGTCTTGTTGATAATAGGCATTCTCACAAGTGTGAGGTGATATCTCACTTTGGTTTTGATTTGCATTTCCCTGATAGCTAATGAGGATGAGCATTTTTTCATATGTCTGCTGGCCATTTGTATTTCTTCGTGGGAGAAGTGTCTGTTTAGTTCTTCTGCCCACTTTTCAATTGGGTTGTTTGTTTTTTTGTTGTTAAGTCTTATTAGTTCTTTATACATTTTAGATATTAGACCCTTATCTGATGCATTATATGCAAATATTTTCTCCCATTCAGTTGGCTGTCTCTTTGCCTTGTTGATGGTTTCTTTTGCTGTGCAGAAGCTTTTTCGCTTGATATAGTCCCATTCATTTATTTTTGCTTTTACTTCCCTTGTCTTTGAGGACAGGAGTTTCTATGTATTTTAAATCTCATCTTTTGTTTTTTTATCCAGTCATTTTTTAATAAGATTTTGTTTAATCCCCATGTATATGTGTTTTTTTCTGCTTTTCTTTCACAGTTGATGTCCAATTACAGCACTTTGTGGTCTGCGAATACACTTGGCATGATTTTGATCTTTTTGAACTTGCTGAGGCTACTTTTATGTCCCAGCATATGGTCTATCCTTGAGAATGCTCCATGTGCACTAGAAAAGAAGGTTATAGTCTCTTTCTGCTGGATAAAGTGTCCTGTATATGTCAATGATGTCCAATTGCTGTTATGTGTAGTTTAGAGTTGATATTTCCTTATTTATTTTCTGTTTGGATGATCTGTCTGTGGCTATTGGCGGTGTGTTTAAGTCTCCCACAATGATTGTGCTTTTGTCAGTTTCTCCTTTCAAATCTGTTAGTAGTTGTTTTGTATATTTTGGTGCTTCCTGGTTGGGAGAATATATATTAATTAGTGTCAAATCTTGTTGTCGTTGTATTTTGTCTTTTATCATTATGTAATGTCCATCTTTATCTGTTATTATCTTTTCTTACCTGAAGCTTATTTCATCAGATATCAGTGTGGCAACTCTTGCTTTTCTCTGGTTTCCATTTTCTTGAAGTGTTGTTCCCCATTCTTTTACTCTGAGTCTGTATTTGTCCTTATGGCTGACCTGTGTCTCTTGGAGACAGCATATGGATGGGTTTTATTTTTTAATTCAGTCTGCTACTTTGTGCCTTTATTTTAGTTAATTCAGTGCATTAACATTTAGAGTGATGATCGATATGTGAAGATTTCCTGTGGTCATTACTTATTTTTTTGTTTGTTTTTGTTTTATTTTTGTATCTTTCTTGTTCCCCCAACTTTATTCCATTTTTCCTGATGTTTTGTTTCTGGTTGAAGAGCCTTCTTCAGTATTTCTTGAAGTGCCGGCTTTGTGCTGGCAAATTCCCTAGCTTCCGTGTGTCAAAGAAGGTCTTCATTCCACTTTCACAGCTGAAGAATAATTTTGCTGGATAATTTATTCTTGGATGGAAGTTTTTCTCTTTAAAGTTTTGAATATTGGATTCCACTCCCTATTGGCTTGTAGAGTTTCTGCTGAGAAGTATGATGCCACCCTGATGGGTTTTCCTCTAAATGTTGCAATTCTTTTTCCTCTGGTGGCCTTGAGAATGATCTGTCTTTAGTTTTTGACATCTTTAACACCATGTATCTTTGAGAAGATCTTCTAGGGCTCAGGAATCTAGGAGACCTGTTTTCTTCTTGAACTTGGGTTCCAGATCTTTCCTTAGGTTTGGAAAGTTCTCATTTACTAGTTGTTTGACTATGCTCTCTCTAGAGTGTTCAGCTCCTTCTTCTAATCCTATTATCCTGATGATGTTTTGTCTCATGGAGTCAGATAGTTCTTGCAGAGTTTTTTCAATCCTTTTGGTTCTGTATTCCCTGTCTTCCTCTTTCTGAGATGTTTCCATGTTCTGATCTTCATTATCACTAATTCTTTCCTCCATCTGGTTGGCCCTGTTTCCTAGGGCGGTCATTTCATTTCTCACTTCTTTTATTGTATTATTTATCGCTCACATTTCCATCTCAATCTTCCTTATGTTTTGAATTTCTTTGTTAAATTGTTCCTTTTTGTTTACAAAGTTCCTTTTTTATGTTGTTCATCTCAGCTAAGGTGTTCCATGTATGTTTTAATTTCTCTCTGATCCTTTAGAATGGCTACTTTAAATTCTCTGTCTCTTAGTTCAGAAACTTCTAGGTCTACGAAGCTATCTTCTGGATAAGTTTCATGTTCTTTCTGAGCAGTTTTAGTTTTTAAGGAATTCATCCTGTCTGCTGGGTTCTTCCTCTTCGACATTAGGGCATTATGTACAGCAGAACCCAGGAGCCTTATTTAGTATTTTTGTTGTGTCTTACTGTGGGGCAGACACTAGGTGGCTCTGGGGCCAAGTTTTGGTAGAAACAGGGGTTGTTAATTTCTTATTTCTCATCTCTTGCCATGTTTGGAGGCAGTGCACATCTATCCGGGGTTCTTCCACTTACCGTAGTTAGTTAGTTGGTTGGGGAGGCTGTAGGAGAGGGGAAAGGCCAACAAAAAGTGTGCTGGGGCAGCTCCATCTCCTGCCCTATGCTAGGGAAGCTGGATGATGCAGACTGAAGCTGCTCTTGCTGGTGGGGCGAATTCTATCAAATTAACCTTTCTTTTCAGGCCAGCTCCAGCAACCAGCCCTTGGGCCAGAGTCTGCAGGCTCACACTGCTTGTAGATCCCAGGGGTGTGAGTGCTGACATGCACATCACAAGTCCAAAGCTTCACCTCAGTCAGTATAAAGGGGTTGGGAACAGGAACCATGGCCCTGCATAAGAGCTGTGTGTGCTTGTGCTGTAGGCCACGAGGGCACCGGGAGCTTAGGTGCTGTCTCTGGGGACCCACCTCAGTCTGCGGTTGTTCAGTGTCCTCCCTCAGTCCTCTTGTTACCAAAAGCTTCAGAGGCTGGCTCCCAAACTCTGTCCCCAACATATTGCTCTAAAGCCTGGTTCCCCCTCAGCCTCCCACCGTTCTGCCACTTTGCTGGTTTTCACTCTTGTCATCTGTTGACCTCCCCACTTCTGTGTACTGTACTGCTACCAAATAGCAGCAATCAGGTCCTGTTGTGATCCATCTCTGCCCCCTCCCCTCTCTCCCACTCTCCCCCTTCTCTCCAACCTTCAGGTGTTTACTTGTGATACATGGATTTCTCAGCTGCCATTGTGTCACTCAGGTTCCTCTTTCTTGGCTCCTGGATGGCCGTTCAATTGTATTTTCTGGGAGAGGCTTTAGGGACACCTTCTCTGGTTGCTATCTTTCTGTCCTCTCTCTAGAGGATCTATTTGCCAAGGGCTAGGATAGATTAATTTTGAAGATGAGAAGATGAAGGCACTAAGTGAGTAAAAGCTTTAGGAAGTGAAGGGGCAGTTGAAGAAAAAAAGGGCCTTAGTGATCACTATTTGAGTTAACAGACATAAAGCCTGGCATAATAGAAATCACTTGACCCTTCAAGAAAGGAGTAAGATTTAAACCAAGCTACCCCAATAGCTTCTGGTGGTAGTCATTGTGCTGATTTTTCAGAAAAAGCAATGTGTTGACTCTGACCTTTCAATTTTAGGAAACCTCCAGGCCTCTTTCACATGGTATGGACATCATTTTGAGTCTGTGATTCTTCTGGCAAGTTATGGTTAATTTCTGTAATAACAAAGTATAACAGTCTAGTAGCAGTGACTTTTTTTTTAGTAGCAAACATTGTATATGTTGTTCCTGAACTTAAAATTAGAAGTTATGTCTTCTGCATGCTGCAGTTACTCTAGTATTGTGACACTTTTCTTAAAGACTCACTAATTTGTATACCATCTCCTTTTTATCTCCATTACAAATAAGCCCAGAGGGGCAGAAAATACACTTCAGGACCATTTTTATCTGTGGAGACACAACTGACAGCAAGGCCCAGGAAGCCAGATCTCATTTGTGACCAGAATATGCTAGTACCTGAAGGCATACTTCATGCAGTGATCTATTTTTTCATCTTTTTTGGGGGTTTGCATTTGAGTTGTTTGTTATTTTTATTGCTCAGAAAAGCTCTGAACTTCCTTCCAGAAGCCTTACCAGTCACTAGGTATTAGCTTGCTAATGGATGCTCAGCAAAAAGCATTGGAGACTTTAGAGCTTCATTCAGCCAGCAAACTCAGCCTTGGAGAAATTATCTAGAAATAAATATTTTACATTTTTTCTTGGAATCTGGTCTATGTGACCCCGTCCCATACAGGTTAAATAAAATGACAGTCTTAAAATGATAAAAACCATGAGATTTTCCTCTCACTTAAGATTCCAAGGAAAAGCTAAAAACAAATTCCCAAATTAAACAGACAAAAAATTCATAAGTATAGACAACAGAGTGGTGGTAAGCAGAGATCAATGTGGTTGGGGGCAGAGAACAAAATATTTAAGCTGATTGGCATTAGGTGGGGTAAGAAAAGTAAACATTGGTGAATACAAGGTCTTACAATTAGGTTTGTGAACTTGGCATCGGATGCTGATGTTGGCAGCATTGTGAAACAACTCAGAAAGGCTTCTAACCTTGGTATATTTGTCTCACAGCTCTGTTTGTGTGAATGTGTAGAAAACATTATTATTTTTGTTGGGTGTTTTGGTGTGCTGTCATGAGAATGTCAGAACTTGAATTAGAGTAATGAATAAACATTAATTTCTTGTTAAACTTGGTAAGGGTGGAATGAAATCAGGGGCACATTTAATCCAAGTTAATGAAAGTAATGTAATGAAGAAAACAGCAGTTTACAAATGGATTAAATGGTTTTTTTGAGGAGAAAGAAACCATCACTAATGAAGAGAATTCAAGGCAAATAATAATAAGGAAAACTGATGAAAACAATGAAGTATTGTGTCAAGTTGTGGGTCAAAATTGTCAGCTCATTGTGAGAAGCATAGCAGACAAGGAAAACACTGACATAGAAACAGTGAGGAAAATTTTTACTGAAAATCTTGTTATGAGAAAGATTTGTACAAAAATGGTCCTGAAGCAGCTCACTGATGAAGAAAAGCAAAGGAGAGTCAAAGTTTTCCAAGACCTTTTGGAGAGGCAAGACAATGTTTTTGGCTGTGTTATCACTGGTGATATAATATGGGTGTACTAATACAACCCTGAAATAAAGTGTCAAAGGGAAAATGAATTCAGGAAATTTTTCATAACCAAAAATGTGCCCTCAGTTCAAATCATGAGTCAAAGCAATTTTGCTAACCTATTTTGATATCAGAGGAATTATTCATTATGAATTTGTAAAACCTGGACAAATAGTCAACCAAGTTTATCTTTAGAATTGTTGAACAAGCTATGTAAAAAAGTTAGACAAGAATGACGTGAAATGTTAGCCAACAACAAATGGCTCTTGTATCATGACAATGCACCAGCTCACCTGGCACTGTCTGTGAGAGAGCATTTATCCAGTAAACAAACAACTGTATCAGATCATTTTTGGTGCTCCTCTGGCTTCCAATGATTTTTTTTAACCCAAAAATTAAAGAAATATTTAAATAAAGTTATTTTGATGATATCAAGGACAGCTCTGATGGTTTAGACAAAGAGATCAAAAATTGCTTTGAAGAGTGGACTAGACACTAATGTCTATGTACAGCTTATCAAGGAGAGTATTTTGAGGGTGACTAGTAGTGATGTACTTAGCATGTTTTCTATAATGAGTTTGTGAATTTAATTGTTAGACCCTATACTGCAATGAATTATACAGATGCTGTATAATCAGATAGTTCACCTGAAATTTTAATTAGTTAATCAAGCAATGTTTCCAGAATATAATTTACTTAAAAAATATCAAACAATGCTTTGTACTTTTAAATGTGTTTAACAAATTTTACTTATAACAATGCAGTGACTAATTAGGAATTTCCCAGTTCTAAATAGTGAATATCATTTGTCAGCAATATCTAGCAAAATGTATTCTAGTAATCTAAAAGTAATTTCTTAAAAATTTACAGCCATTTCTTTTCTAATCAGTGTGGTAATATTTACCAACTAAAATTTTTGTAAAAAATATGCATGAAAGTAAAACTAGATTAAAAAGCTGTGAAAAAGTTTAATGTTATGTACAACTTAGAGCACTTGAACATATCGATGTCATCACTATATTTAAGTGCCTTCATTGGTCTTCAAATGACAACTTTTTGAGAAGTTAAACAACCTGATTTGGTAAAGGTTCAAAGATTTTCATAATTTTGCACAATGTCATTTCACACAAATACACACTCATGTGGTCTGCAATGAGCAGTACTTTTGACATGCCACTGTGTTCTGACATAAAACACTCAGTCTGCATTTGCCTTATGTTACCCTAATATTTTCCTACAATTTACATTGCAGTGCATTGTTTTAAAGGACAAATAATATAAGATTTCAAGATACAGTGCACTAAAATGGAATACATCCAGTGAAAATTTGCTAACAGAAGTCTACAATGAAGACACAAATCTTTACACTGATACAGTTATTTTTAGGCTATTTTCAAACTCACTCAAAGAAAATACCAATAATTAAAACCTGTTATGCATTGCTCTTTTTTCCCACTATAACCACATTTAATGTTCATGTGGTGAATTGTGACTTAAAATCTCATTTCAAGTTATTCTTCCAGGATTTGTTAAGTCACAGCAATATTCAGTTTCTTACTACTTTTTGTTGGTACCTGGAGTTTGAAGGATCATGAATTGTAAGATATTTCACAAGAAGATAACTTCCAGAATCTTTTTATTTTTGTTGCACAGCAGACTAACCTCAGATTCTATGAATTCTCCACAATAATTTTCAATCTGATCAACATAATGCACTTGACAACCCTTCCAAAATACTGTGAACTCTGTTGAAGCAACTGGCTGACTGTGAAATTATTTTATATTATGCCTTATCAATACCAAAGATGATGACATAAAATTTAAATAAATAGTTACACCTGATCCCACCTCTTCATTATATAGTAGACAGTCACAAATGTTTCCAAAAAGACAGATGTTTAACTTTTTATGATGGGCATGTTTAGGCATTTAAAAATGACAGTTTGGTAAGCTCCAGTTCCAAGTGCATCCAGGCTCTGCTTCATAAATTCAGGCTTTGGCATATCAGACAAAGCTGACTCCAATTGGGGCTTTTTCTTGTGTATGTAATAATATAAAATGGGTTCCTACTGACAGGGTCAATAAATGCAACTGCTAGATTTTTGTTTTGATCTAATCAACAACATCAAAGATATTTGCATCTAAAGATGTATTCACTATAAGCTTAAACATTATTGTAAACTAAAGGTAACTCCGTGCTTCAATGTCTTGTCCTGCTAACTCATCAATGTGTACTATGAAATATTAATATTATCAATGTAGTATGTTTATGAAATCAGTACATTTTCTTTCTTTTTGTGGAAGCATTTAAAAAAAAAAAACATTGGCTATTATGGCAAATAAAGCCTTTTGAACTTGTCCTGTAACATAAAAAGCCACAAGCTGTGAACTAGTTGGGACAATGTCATAACAATTGTGTAAACTGCTCAATGGCATATAACCTCCCCCCTTTCAGTTATTTTTCATTTTTTCCTTAAATGTCTTCAGTATTCAGGTTTCTGCACAATCTCATGTCTTATCAAGCACCATATCAGAAAAATTAAAAATAAAAGCAGTCAGACAATGCTGGGCAATCTGGTGCACAATTGGTAAGGACTTGGGTGAGGCTTTGCTGTAGCAGAGAATCATGCTTGTGTCAGAGGATGGCCTTTTGAAAAAATTAGTGGGAGGTAAAAGAGAGTTACATTGACAGCCCAGCAGCAAACTTAATCACCAAGACCTCACTCTTTCAGCACTTTGTGGCAATTTGGAATCAATTTCATTTGTACATATGCATCACTTTTTTTTTGTTTTTTGTTTTTTATAAATATAGTCATACTCTGTCTTAAAATCACAAGACAGTAAAAACTATAAATTGAATAATTTCTGAGAAGTTAGCTTCTCCATGACAGAAAAGTTAAAAAGTTAGAAATTGCTTTGGGTTTAAGTCATACTGAAAATAACACAGTATGGAGATACTGAATACATTTCACATTTCTCAATATTTTTCACTTGTGCTTGTTCTCATGTGGCATGTATCCTAAGCTGTGCAAGAGACAATGATGGGCTCAAGTAGTCAACAAATGGGCTATGTGTTGATAACAAATGTGTGCGGGATAATTGTGAAAATGTTCAATTGTGATAGAGAAAAAGAAAATGGGGTTGATTTAAGAGTGCATGGAGCAAGAGTAGAATAAAATGGCTGGGAACATTGGAATAGAAAACATAAAAATATTGAGGCTGGAAGCTTAAAACTATAGGCAAAAGTAATGCAGAGATTAGAAAAAAGAAGGAGGTAAAATGGCAAATTCAGAACACCTGGATTGGTAAGGAAACTAAAGTTATGAAAGTGGGTTGTGAATTGGGACCTGATATAATGAAATACTAAATCAATGAGGAAGAGTTTTTATCAAAGAAAATAGTGAAATGTTTTTAGAGAAAAAGTCAAATAAATCAAGGTGTCATATAAAAAATTATTGCTTTAAGTAAATACAAGAACACAGTCTGAAGGGGTCAAGAAAATAAAATAACTATAAAAGCCAACATCACCACCAGCTGTGATGAATTGAGGTTCAGTCCTTTCTTAAAGAAGCATTGATTTGGCAACCTGCCTCTGCCTGTGTTGCAGCCTGGGGTAACTCAATGACTGTAAACTGGCCCCTCATATACCAAAAAATTCCTTTTGGGTTAGTTTTTTGCTCTGACATAGGCTGTTTGATTTTTTTCAGAAGAATGATCTGAAAAAACTTGTTTAGTGAACACTACCAGGGGTGAGGGGCCAGACAGATGAAATGGGTATTTGTGACTGTTTTGTCAATCAACAGACCTGAAGCTAAAGCATGAATAGGGATGACTTGTACATTCAGGGCAGAAGTAAGAAAGCAATGCAGCTCCCCCACAGGATCCTAGTGTTTGTCCCCTGTATGGTTTCTCCAGGAGGGAAAATGTGTTGACTCTCTGACCTTCTAATTTTAGCAAATTTAAGCCTAGCCTTATAAAGGTGATTTTATTCAATCTGGTTTTCTTCATCTGTGCTAGAAAGACTGGGTAAAGCTATCTAATAAAAGGATGTACCTGGCTACCAGCAGTTGACTTTATTAGAAAGCTAATATTTGATCTGTAGTTATTGAACTTTAAATGACTTGTCAGGAATTCTGAATACTACAGCTACTTCAGAAATTCTAAATGATTCCTGGAGGATGGCAAGTTTGTAGCACCACCTTTATTGCACTCTCACTTCAGACCACTCTAGAGAGGCAGGATATACACTTCAGGGTTCCAGTAACTTTCAGGTCTAATTGAGATAGCAAGCCAGTTCAGGCTTGTGCTCCAAATGACCATTACCCTGGGGTTTACTGGGAGCCCACCTTGGCTTATTCACATTTTCTTTTTACCATTCAAATGCGGGCCACATTTGCATTTTCTGTTATATCTATTGCTAAGACCAACTTTAAACTTTAGCCCCTAGGCTTGTGGAGCCACTAATCTTTTAAATGGAAATTGATGCTCAGTAAAAAGCACTGAAAATTACAGGGCCATGTTGGATCAGCAGCCTTGTGTTTTGCAATTTACTAGCTATAAATAAATTACTTACTTTTATTCTGTGAATCTGACTTTTGCAACCCCTTCTCATTTGAGTTAAATGTAACATGTAACACTATAAAGACATGAAATGTTACTCTCATTAAAAATTACAATCCAAAGAAAGACACAGAGACAAAAAAAGAAGAGACAGAAAACAAATTCATGGATACAGAAAACAGGGTGGTAGAGAAGAGTGGGAATGGGAGTAGCGCACAAAATCTATAAGCCAGTCAACTGCAGAGTGAAAAGGGAAATCTAGACACCATTGCAGAGCTCATGATAGATTTCACAGATGCTATGTCATCTAGTTATACATGTGAAATTTCTGTTGGTTAATTGAGCATTTTCCCACAATATAATTTATCTTTAAATAATATTAAAGAATGATTTTTAATTCTAAATTTAGTTTTAAAATTTACTTATGACAATGCAGTGACAAATTAAAATTCTTTAATTTTAAATTATGAACATAATTTTCTAATAATATTTAGCTAAGGGTATTTTAGATATCTTAAAGTAGTTTTTTAAAAAAAGTAACTAATAATTTAGTAATGGGTGTGGTTATATTTTTCCATGAAAAGGTTGTAACTAGATGGCAGGAAAGTAAAAATAAAGATGCTATGAAGTAGTCTTATTTACACTGCAGTAAGTCTTAAATATAAAACTGGCATTAGAGTTTAAGTATCACCATTTATTTTTAAATGAGAACTGTTTTATAAATATAAGAACAGCAAAGTAATTTTTAGAATGTTCAAAGAATTTTACAGTCCAGCACAGTGTCATTTGACACAGTACATGCTTTTGTGAATTGTGGTGGACAATACTCTTCATGTATTGCTGTGTTCTGAAATAAAGCAGTTAAATTTAAGGTGCTATACAATTGGCTCTTGGCCAACTATCAATTACATACAATTTAATTTCTTAATAAAAATTACAAATGATTCAGAGATACAGTATACTTAAATGATATACTGTCTGTAAATATTTAAGTCAGATGGCTGTAAACAGAGTATATTGCCAGCTGCAATCTGCAAACACATAGAGTTTTATGGTCTTAATTTGAATGCCATTAGAAAAAAATTTCTATCTCAAAACTCTGATATGCATCCATTACCATTTTTTATGTCTCAAACCAAGATCAGTGTTTATGAGGCAAAAGTGGACATTGAATTTCTGTTAAGTTCTCTTAGGTGGGTTTGTAGAGTAATAAAAGTAATTCAGCTTTCTATTGGTGTTTGTTTCTATCTGAAATATGGAAAATTATGAATTGAAAATATCTCACAAGGAAACAATAAACAAGATACCATATTTTATTTCTAGCACTGTTACTGGAAAATGGGGTGTCCTTGTCTACATGACGTCCAGGTTCTTGGTATCTCGAGCAAGGAATTGAATGATCAATGAGGCTTTGGTCCTTTTATTTTCCTCCACATCTTCAGGGGATTCACCTCTGGGCGTGGGGTCTCTTGATTGACAAGTTTGATTGACAAGAGGTCTATTACATAATGCCTTCTGACTGCGCATGTCCTTTCCCAGAGTTCAGTCTGTTATAATGATATTAATGAACTTCCGGGCATATGTATGATATTACAATGATGGTATAATGAGGCTCAGGTGAAATGAAGGTCACTGCAACTCACTGCGCAGGTGTTAGGAACTGGCCCAAACTGGTGGGCTATTTTGTGCCCTCTAACTTCCTTGTATTAGCTAACTTTTCCCCTGAAATTTTCCTGAGGTTACTCACTTTGGGGTGGGGACTACTAATGATATGGTGGTACTAAGGTGGTGACTATCCAGCAGGGCAAGTCTCATAGGAGGAGTTCCAAGATCCCCCCAATTCTACCTGCCTTCCTCACATTTCTTTGAGAGATGTGATCCCCCCAATATCTATGGGAAGTTGAGGGACTGAAGGTCTCCTCTTCTGTATCTGCTTCCTGTTGAGAATGGTAATTGTCCCTACCTACTGGGGATCCACAGAGTTCTCACCCTATCTGATCTAAAAGGGGAGGGGGTATCAAGACCTGTCATGTTGACTTCTTTGGTTGAGGTGGGCTGGAAATCTTGTTGGGGTACCACTTGTATCCTGATGAAGAGAAATTGATTTAGTTAATAGTTTTAAAGACATTGATCTAAGAAATAGCTTTTAAAGCCCCTGTCACTAGATGGTTTTAGGATGGAGTTTGTTGGGCCTGCGGCTTTTTGACTTCTGGCCCAACTGGTCATTCAGGTGTTATCCCCTGTCTAGGTCCAGTCAGGCCTGGAAGGGGTGCTTGCCTGTAGGTGATTGTAATCAGCAAGCTGGAGACATGAGTTACAAGTTGCTTGGGATGAGGAGCCAGAGAAAATTGATAAGGAGAGTGATTAAGACTTTAGACTAGGAAAAAGGTAAAACTGGGAGCTAAAGAACAAGGAAAAGAGAGTCCTTTAGTGAAGTGGGGGGATGGCTACTCTGTTTGGCCCATATCAGCACCACTAGTTGAATAGCCTTAGCTATTACAGTTCTATCCACAATAGATTGTAGTCTGTTTAGCTTACTGCACTAGATAAACCTTATCAAAATTCTATGAACTGTTTTGAAGGACTTGGGTTAATGTGAAATTTGGTTTATAATATGCCTTCACAGAAGAAAATTGCCTAAAATTTCAAAGAAATAGCTAACTTGCTGTCACCACATTCACCACAAACTAGGAAGACACACATTTTTCTACAAAATAATCCTTGCTAACAGATGTCACCCCAATAAGTCTAACAATAAAAATGAATTTAAAGAAAAAAAATAGACACTCAGAGTCTTAATGATAAGTGTGTCAGGGTCTATGAAATTACTCTTTTTGTAGGTTTCATTTTCAAGTGCATTGAGTCTGATTTATAAAGGGAAGTTTTGCATACCAGAAACATAAAGCTAAAGCCAGTTGCAAATTTTTAAGATGATATAAAGTAAATTACCCTTGAAAGGAAAAAATAACTGGAAATCTGAAAATTTTAGTTTCAGTTTAGTATGAAATATTGAAAAGGCTTGCATCTGCAAAAATATTCACTACAGGTTTAAAAGTACTTTGTAATCATAGTTTTCTTTATTCTTCAATGTCATATTTCACTAATTAATCAACTTGTACCATAGGTAATTAAAAGATCTATTTAGCATATTTATGAAATTTGTAATTTTTTCCAAAATTTTCTTTAGTTTGCCCACAAATACTGTAATGAAACACTACTGACTACTAAGGCTACAAATATTTATTTGAGTTTCTCATGAAAGACAACAAGCTCTGAAGTGGAGGCTCAATGTCAAAATAATTGAATGACTTTTTTTTTTAACTTTTCAACTTAAATATTTCCAGTATGCTTGCTTCTATGGGTCTCACAGCTTCCACTGGCACATTTCATGAGGATGTGAATAACAGCAGTTAGCAAATGCTAGGCTCCCAGCAGTGCAGGAAATAAGGGGCAGGCCATATTTGGCTAGTTGGGAAGAAGTGGCCTTGTGCAAGAATATAAAAATATGAAGATAGGCAAAGAGGCAAGACAGGGCATGCTCCTACTTTCAAACTATGTGGAACACACAAGTGCTTTGTGTGTTCTCAGTTAGTGCTCAGCTTCTAGTTTAAATTCATTTTATGTCTACATGTGGATATGTTTTTTTAAGAAATATGTGAAACATGGTTATACCCTTTTTTGAAATGAAGATAGAGTAATAAGTATATATAATGAATGATTCCTAAAAAGTTAGCTTCTTAATGACAGAGAAATTAAATAATAAAAAATGGGGGTTTGGAAATATTAAAATTACAATAGTGATTTGATACTAAATACATTATTTGTTACTCAATATTTTTTGATTGCCCTTGTTTTCATTTGGCATGTGCCCTGACCTGCTCCGGACAAAATGATGAATCTAAGAGTAAAGAAAAATAAATGAGCTAGTTGTTGATGGATAGAAATGGTATGGTTGCAAAAACATGAAATAAGTGTGTATTGAAGCTGTTAAGTATAGAAATGAAGCTGTTAAGTATACATAACATGAAGCTGTTAAGTATAGAAAATATTTTGGTGCTGGAAGCTGAGAAAAAAAGGCAATTAAATTGAAGCTTTCATTTTAAAAATAAGAGGTCTTGAATGACTAAAAAACACCAGGAGGCATAAAGGAATAAAGATATAAAGAAGTTGGTGATTAAAAAAGACCTGAAAAAAAGACTATAATAATAAGAGAGTTGTTGATAGGGTCAGAACATCTTTGAAAATAGTTTAGAACTCAAGTCAATATAATATGTAGAAGTGTCTGAATTAAAGAATGTGAGAAAAGCACAAGTTGTGAGGGAAGAAAAAATTCATTGAGAACCACCACGAACACCGTGTAACACAGCTGTGATTAATTAATGATTAGTCCTTTCTTAGAGAAACATGGATAGGGCAATTTATCTGTGCTATTGATGAGGTCTGTGGTAACTGAATGAAACAACCTACTCACATTTCACAGAATGCCAAAGGTACATCTACTTGCATTGGGGTATGCTGACTTAATTCCACAAATGAGAAAAGAGGAAACTAAGTGAGTGAACTCTAAAACGTGAGCAGGTAAAAAAGAAAAAAAAAATCTTTGGCTGCATTTTCAGTCAAAAAACTGAAAAAAAAGCATAAAGAAAAGAGATTGAAACATTCAGGACAGGGAGTTCCCTGATGGTGTAGTGGCTTAAGGCTTCATCACTGGTGCTGTCAGCGCTGCGGCCTGGGTTCGTTTCCCAGTCAAGGAACTACCCACATACCAAAAAAAACAAAAAACAAAAAACCATTCAGGACAGGAATGAGATAGAAACTTAACTGCCCAACAGGCCTTCTGGTTTTAGTCACTAGGCTGATTTTTTGAAAGGGACGATGTTTTGACTCTTACTTGCCAATTTTAGAAAAAATTCAGTTCAGGCCAGCTTCCTGGGGTTTTCTTTAAGTTAGGGTTGTTTTGTTTTGTTTTTCCTGGCAACATTAACTGGAACTTTATAAAAACAGAGTTTACCAGTTTACTGACTATATGATTTATTCAGAAACAACTATTTGAGGTTTTGGTTTTGAACTTGATTTTGCAGAACTCTTGCAAACAGCATCTACTTTTGTAATATAAGAATCCACTTGGAGGACCACTAGTTTGTAGCACCACCTTATTCTGACCTTTACCTCAGACTAGACATAAGAGCAAGATATACACTTCAGCCCCCAGTGATTCTGAAGCCACAATTGAAAACAAGCCCCAGCAATCCAGTTTTAGCCTGTACCTTATAACCTGTCAACCTAGAAACTTTCAGGGAGACCACAGTGACCTGCTATGAATTTGCCATTTTCACTATTCAAAAAGGCTTGCTTCTATTTGCGTTTTCTATCATTCCTCTTGCTAGGAGAATCTCCATACTTCACTCCAGAGGGTTATCCATCCACCAGTTCTTTCCCTAGAAATGGGTGCTCAGCAAAAAACATTAAGAATTTCAAGGCTGTGTTCAGTCAGCTACCTTTGGCTTGACACAAGCTACAAATATATTCTTACATTTATTTTGTGATTCAGGGCTTTGCAGAATCTTGCCACCCAAATTAAATAAAATATGTTAGCCCAAACAAGACTGAATTTATGTGATTATTCTCCCATGAAAGATAACAAAAGAAAAGAAAAAAAATGAAACAAATAAATTTATGAATATAGACAACCTGGTGGTGGTTACCTGAAAAAAAGTGAAATGAGAAGAGGATAAAATGTTGAAGCCAGTCAGCATTGGGTGAGAGAAAATTAAAACAATGTAAAGCCTATGTTTAATTATACAGACCCACCCCATTGTCAAGGTGAAAATCTAAAATATATATTTGTTAAATAAAAATTGTTTATATAATATACTTCATCTTAAAATTTATAAAAAGATGTATTATATTTCTAATCCTGGTTCACAAATTTTACTTTGGAAAGTGCAGTGACAAATTAAAATTATTGTATTTTCAAATTTTGAACATCATTTTCCTTCAAAGCTAACAAATAATATTTAGTAATGTGAAAATATTATTAAATAAATACCAATTTAATGAATTTGTTGACATTTACCTATCAAATAATGTGTAACAAGTTATCATGAAAGTCATAATTGGAAAAGATGCTGTTACACTATAGTTAAGAGCACTTACTCATAAAACTGTCATTATTGTTTAAAGTTGCATTATTTATCTTTAAATAATTACTGCTTGACAAATGTAAAGAAAACCATCTAACTTCATTTAAGTTCATAAAGTTCACATTCTGTATAGTGTCATTTTACACAAATATTAATACATTCTCTAGCGAATTGTGATGGACACTACAAGTTATATATTTTTGTGTTCAGAATTAAAGAACCTGATCTGAACGTGTTATATACATGCCTTATGTCATGCTACTAGTTACATACAAGTGCATTGTTTTATACACAAATATAAAAGATTTCAGAATAATGTTTTTTATTTTTTTATCTTTTTTAAAATTCACTTTTATTGTTAGACTTATTGGGGTGACATCTGTTAGCAAGGATTACATAGGTTTCAGGCATATAATTCTACAGTGCATTGTCAACTTGATGTATAATCAGTTCACCACCTAATGTGACTTCTCTTTCCATCACCTTATATTTAGTTTCCCACCTCCTCTCCCACCCCCCCTCCCCTTTCTCCCCTCCCTAACCCACTCATCCCCAAATAAACATTAAACTATTGATTGTGTCCATGGTTTATTTGTTTGTTCATTTCTTTTTTCTTTGCTTTCAGTTTTATATTCTGCATATGAGTGAAGTCATACAGTTCTTTGTTTTTTTCTGTCTGGCTTATTTCATTTAGCATGATGATCTCCAGGTCCATCCATTTTGTCGCAAATGGCAATATTTCATCTTTTCTTACAGCTGAGTAATATTCCATTGTGTATATGTACCACAGCTTCTTTATCCAGTCATCTGTCACAGAGCACTTTGGTTGTTTCCATGTTTTGGTCACTGTGAACAGCGCTGCAATGAACATTGGGGTACATAAGTCTTTGCGGACAAAGCTTTTCAAGTTCTTTGTGTAGAACCCCAGAAGGGGGATTGCTGGGTCAAATGGTAGCTCCATTCCCAATTTTCTGAGGAACCTCCTCACTGTCTTCCACAGTGGTTGTACCAGTTTGCACTCCCACCAGCAGTGTACCACAGTTCCTTTTTCTCCACATCCTCTCCAGCACTTGTTTATTCCTTGTCTTTTGATAATAGCCATTCTCACAGGTGTGAGGTGGTATCTCATAGTGGTTTTGATTTGCATTTCCCTGATAGCTAATGAGGATGAGCATTTTTTCATATGTCTGCTGGCCATTTGTATTTCTTCGTGGGAGAAGTGTCTGTTTAGTTTTTCTGTCCACTTTTCAATTGGGTTGTTTGTTTTTTTGTTGTTAAGTCTTATTAGGTTTTTAAATATTTTAGATATTAGACCCCTATCTGATGGGTTATTTGCAAATATTTTCTTCCACTCAGTTGGCTGTCTCTTTGCCTTGTTGATGGTTTCTTTTACTGTGCAGAAGCTTTTTATTTTGATATAGTCCCATTCATTTATTTTTGCTTTTACTTCCCTTGCCTTTGAGGACAGGTTCTTGAAGTCTTCCTTGAGTCCTAGGTGTATAAGTTTAGTACCAATGTCTTCTTCTATACAGTTTATTGTTGCAGGTCTGATATGAAGGTCTTTAATGCATTTTGAGTTAATTTTTGTATATGGAGAGAATTCACAGCTCAGGTTCATTCTCTTGCATATGTTTTTCCAGTTTTCCCAGCACCACCTACTAAAGAGGCTGTCTTTTCCCAATTGTATATTTTTTGCTCCTTTATCAAAAATTATTTGTTCATATATTTGTGAGTTTATTTCTGGGTTTTCAATTCTATTCCATTGGTCTCTATTTCTGTTCTTCTGTCAGTACCAAGCTGTTTTGACTATTGATGCTTTGTAATATAAAGAGAAGTCAGGAAGTGTAATGCCACCAGCCTTATTCTTTTTATGTAGTATTGCTTTGGCAATTCGAGGTCTTTTATGGTTCCATATAAATCTAATAATTCTTTTATCTATTTCACGAAAGTATGATTGTGGGATTTTGATGGGTATAGCATTAAATCTGTAGATTGCTGTGGGCAGAATGGCCATTTTAACAATATTAAGTCTTCCTATTCATGAACGGGGGATATTTTTCCACCTCTTAAAGTCTGTTCCAATATCTTTCAAAAGTGTCTTATAGTTTTCAGTGTATAAGCCTGTCACGTTCTTTCTTAAGTTAATTCCCAGGTATTTCATTGTTTTTGTTGCGATAGCAAAGGGAATTGACTCTCTCATTTCTTTCGCTGTAGATTCGTTGTTTGTATAGAGGAATACTGTTGTTTTTGTACATTGATTTTGTATCCTGCAACTTTACTATATTCGTTAATTGTTTCTAATACTTTCCTGGTGGAATCTTGGGAATTTTTTATATAAAGGATCATGTCATCCGCAAATAGTGACAATTCGACCTCTTCTTTCCCAATTTGGATACCTTTGATTCCTTTCTCTTGCCTGATTGCTGTGGCAAGAACTTCAAGTACTATATTAAAATAACAGTAGTGACAGGGGGCATCCCTGTCTTGTTCCTGATTTTAGGGGAATAGGTTTCAGCTTTTCCCCATTCAGTATGATGTTAGCCGAGGGTCTCTAATATATGGCCTTTATTATGTTGAGATACTTTCCTTCTATACCTATTTTATTTAGTTTTTTGAACATAAATTGATGTTTACCTTGTCGAAAGTTTTTTCTGCATCAATTGAAATGACCATATGGTCTTTATCTTTGATTTTGTTTATATGGTGCATCACATTGATTGATTTTCATATGTTGAACCATCCTCGTGCTCCTGGGATGAATCCCACTTGATCATGATATATGATCTTTTTGATGCATTGTTGTATTCTGTTTGCTAATATTTTGTTCAGGATTCTTGCTTCTGTGTTCATCATAGATATTGGTCTATAGATTTCTTTTTTTGTGTTGTCTTTGCCAGGCTTTGGTATTAGAGTAATGTTGGCCTCATAGAATGAGTTAGGAAGTATTGCTTCCTCTTCAATGTTTTGGAAGAGTCTGAGGAGGATAGGCATTAATTCTTCTTTGAATGCTTTGTAGAACTCGTTGGTGAAACCATCTGGTCTAGGGCTTTTGCCTTTAGGGAGATTATGGATAGTTGTTTTAATCTCTTCAGTATCAATTGGCCTATTTAGATTATCCAGTTCTTCTTGGTTCAGTCCTGGTAGGCTATAAGTTTCTAGAAACTTGTCCATTTCTTTTAGGTTGTTAAATTTCGTGGCATAAAGTCCTTCATAATATTTTCTTATTATCCTTTGTATTTCTGTGGTATCAGTGGTCATTTCTCCCCTTTCATTTCTAATTTTGGATATTTCTGTCCTTTCCTTTCATCCTTTGATTAGTCTCGCCAGGGGTTTGTCAATTTTGTTGACTTTCTCAAAGAACCACCTCTTCGTAATTTTAATTTTTTCAATTGTCTTTCTGTTCTCAATTGGTTTGACTCTGCTTTAATTTTTATTATTTCTTTCCTTCTGCTGACTTTGGGTTTTGTCTGCTCTTCTTTTTCTAGTTATTTAAGATGACATGCTAAGATGTTTTCTTGTGATTTTTCTTGTTTCTTAAGATAGGTCTGTAATGGTATATATTTCCCTCTTATTACCGCTTTTGCTGTGTCCCAATAATTTTGATACATTGTATTTTCATTGTCATTAGTTTCTATATATTTTTTAATCTCATCTTTTATTTGTTCTTTTATCCAGTCCTTTTTAAATAAGCTGTTGTTTAATCTCCTTGTATATGTGGTTTTTTCTGCTTTCCTTTTACAGTTGATCTCCAATTTCAAAGCTTTGTGGTCTGAGAATACACTTGGTATGATTTTGATCTTCTTGAATTTGCTGAGGCTACTTTTGTGTCCCAGCAAAGGGTCTATTCTTGAGAATGTTCCATGCGCACTAGAAAAGAAGGTGTAGTCTCTTTTTGCTGGATGAAGTGTCCTGTAAATATCAATTATGTTTAATTGCTGTAATGTGTCATTTAGAGCTGTTATTTTCTTATTTATTTTCTGTTTGGATGATCTGTCCATGGCTGTTAGCGGGTGTTTAAGTCTCCCACTATGATTGTGTATTCATCAGTTTCTCCTTTCAAGTCTGTTAGTAGTTTCTTTGTGTATTTTGGTGCATCCTGGTTAGGAGCATATATGTTGATTAGTGTCAACTCTTGTTGTTGTTGCATTGTGACTTTTATCATTATGTAATGACCATCTTTGTCTTTTACTATCTTTTTTAACTTGAAGTTTATTTCATCAGATATCAGTATGGCCACTCCTGCTTTTCTGTGGTTCCCATTTGCTTGGAATATTGTATCCCATCCTTTCACTCGGAGTCTGTGTTTGTCCTTACAGCTGAGGTGTGTTTCTTGGAGACAGCATATGGATGCATTCTGTTTTTTAATCCAGTCTGCTACTCTGTGTCTTTTTATTGGTGAGTTCAGTCCATTAACATTTAGAGTGATGATCGATATGTGAGGATTTCCTGTGGCCATTACTTCTTTCTTTCTTTGTTTTTGTTTGTTTGTTTGTTTTTTTCTTTCTTTTTGCCCCAACTTTGTTCCATTTTTCCTGATGTTTTGTTTCAGGCTGAAGAGCCTCCTTCAGTATTTCTTGGAGTGCTGGCCTTGTGCTGGCAAATTCCCTTAGCTTCTGTTTGTCTGAGGAGTTCTTTATTCCACCTTCATATCTGAAAGATAATTTTGCTGGATAATTTTTTTCTTGGCTGGAAATTTCTCTCTTTTAAATTTTTGAATTGCCGAGTTTCTGCTGAGAAATATGATGTCTGCCTGATGGGTTTTTCTCTAAAAGTTATAGTTCTTTTTTCCCTAGCTGCCTTGAAAATTGTCTCTTTGTCTTAGTTTTGGACATCTTTAGTTCCATGTGTCTTGGAGAAGATATGTTTGGGTCCAGGTATCTGGGGGATCTGTTTTCTTTTTGAACTTGGGGTTCCAGATCTTTCCATAGGTTTGGAAAATTCTCATCTATGATTTGTTTGAGTATGCTTTCTGTAGATTGCTCTGCCCCCTCTTCTATTCCTATCATCCTGATGTTGTTTTGTCTCATGGATTCGGATATTTCTTGCAGAGTTCTTTCAATCCTTTCAGTTCTACATTCCCTCTCTTCCTCTTTCTGAGCTGTTTACATGTTCTGATCTTCAATATCAGTAATTCTTTCCTCCATCTGGTTGGTTCTGTTTCCTACGGCAGTTATTTCATTTCTCACTTCTTTTATGGTATTATTTATTTCTCGTATTTCCGTCTCAATCTTTCTTGTGTTTTGAATTTCTTTATTAAATTGTTCTTTTTGTTCACAGAGTTCTTTTTTATGTCGTTTATATCCTTTTTTATATTATTTATCTCAGCTATGGTGTTCTGCGAATAAATTTCATTTCTCTCACAGCTTTTAGAATGGCTGCTTTAAATTCTCCGTCACTTCAATGAGACCCTTCCAATTGTAACAAGCTGTCTTCTGGGTGAATTTTATGTTCTTTCTGAGGAGTTTTAGTTTTTAAGGAATTCATCCTGTCCACTGGGTTCTTCCTCTTTGACATGAAGGCTTTATGTTCAGTGCCCAGATTATTGCTTTTGTGGTGTCTTGCTCTAGGCAGACACTAGGTCGCACTGGGGGTCAAGTTTTGGGGGAGAGGGGTCTGTTTGTTTCTTGTTTCTGATCTCCTACTGCATTTGGAGGCTATGAGCATATATCCTGTGGAGAGGCCAACAAAAGGCGTTCCAAAGCCGGCTCTGCCTTCTGCCTTTTGTTGGGGGAGCTGTTTCAAGGCTTGTTTCTGCTGGCTGGAGTGAATGCTATCAAATCAGTCTTTCTTCCCAGCCCTGATTCAGCACCCGGCTGTCTACGGGCTCACACTACTTTCAGAACACTGGGGTGCATGAGGAAGTGCACACTCCATAAGTCCAAAGCTGTGGGCCTGACCTGAGACAGCAGGGTCGCCTTTGCAGCATGCTGGAACAGGAACTGCAGCCCTGTGTAGGTCTCCAGGGTGCTTAGAGCTGGGGTGTCATCTTTGCAGTTCAGAGTCCTCGCTCAGCCCTTGTACCACTCTAAAGTTCCAAAGCCCGGCTCCAATGCGTGGCCTCTCCCCTCCCCCGAACTGTGTTTCTCGGATCCTGTTGCAGTCTCTGCTCCCTTCCCTCTCCCCAACTCGACCTCTTCTCGCCAACCTTCAGGTGTTTACTTGTAATTTGTGGATTTCTCAACAGCCGTTTTGTCACTCAGGGTCCTCTTTCTGGGCTCCTGGATGACCAATTGTGTTTTTTGGGAGAGGCTTTAGGGACCTCCTCTCTAGTCGCCATCTTGTCTTCTCTCTCAGAATAATGTTTTTTAAATGACATACAGTCTGTAAATTTTTTTCAGAGAAATGATGAAAACAGTCTCTAAATGTGAGCTCAAAATTTTACACCAGTACAGTTGTTTTCAAGCTAGTTTCAACATCATTCAATAAAAAACCCATCTATAAATTTTGATATGAATAAATTGTCATTTAACTCTCTTTAATCATGATCAGCTTTCAAAAGCAAAGTGTGACTTAGATCTTTGTTAAAATTTATTTATGAAGGTTGTGCAGTCACAGCAATTATTCAGGTTTTTGCTGCTCTTCATTGGCACCTGGTGACCCAAGTATCATAATTTGCAGAATATATGACAGGAAAGTAATCTCAAAATACAATAATTTTCTCTTAGCACCAACAGTTAATTTAACTCAGCTTTTATAATTTTTTCTATGATAGTTTTTTATTCTTGGAGCTCACTGCGCTTGAGAAGACCCTCAAAATACTTTGCACAGTTCTAAAGTGCCTGTGTAACTGTGAAATTTAGGTAATTGTATATCTTCTTAGCAGTGAGGTTAATGACATCAAATTCTTAATAAAGAGCCACATCTAGGGGCACACATTTTTCTGCAAAGACAGACATTCAAGGTTTTAATAATAATCTTGCCTAAGTTTATGAAAGTGTTATTGTGATAGGTCTCAGTTGCAAGTGCTTCTGGATTCTGCTTCATAAAAGTAATATTTGGAATATCATGCATGAAAAGCTGAAACTCCTTAGGGATTTTAAGTTAATATTCATATAAGCTGTATTTTTTTGACAAATTAATAACTGGCAATCCATGTATTTTAGTTTCAGTCCAGTATAAAACATCAAAGAGGTTTAAATATGGAAAAATATACAGTAAATTTTTTATGTATTTTGAAATTAATAGTTTATTAATCTCTTAAAGTCAATTCTCAGCAATTTATAAATATGTAACATGGATGATTATAATTATCTATTTAATATGTTAATTATATTTGTAATTGTTAGCACTTCTTCAAAATTTTGTGTAATTTTTTCACAGAAATGCTGTAATGGAACACCATTGGCTACTAAGGCAAAAAACATAGTTTTGGCTTTCACATAGTATTAAAGGCAAGAAGTCTTAAACTTGTGACAATGTCAAAACAATTATTTGACTTTATAAATGACATATAAATGCCACTTATTTTTATTTTATGTTCTAACTGGAATATCTCTAATATGTCAACTACCATGAGTTTCTGGGGTGTTTCCTGGGCCAGTTTATTAGGATACAAAAAGTAGAAATCAGTTATCTCTAAGCTAGCTCAGATGTGGGGAACAATGAGTGGGGCATGCAAGAGGTGGTATTGTGACAAAAAAATTAAATATGAAGATAAGTGAAGAGGATGAAAAAGGGCATACTCTTTTATCTAGGCTAAGTGATACTAATAAACTCTGTGGCCTTGCTCGGTCAGGGCTCTCCTGCTAGTTAAAATTTATTTTATAGCTACATGTGCATTTCTCCATCTTTAAGAAACACGCCAAACACAGTCATACTCTGTTTTGAAATCACAAGAAAGTACTAAATGATTTCTGAACAGTTAGCAATGTAATGACAGTAAAGTTGAAAAGTAGGAAATAATTATGGGGTTGAAAATATTAAAGTTACAATAGTGCATTAATACTGAATACTTTATTTACTATTCAATATATTTTGACAACTTAGTTCTCTTGTTGCATATGCCCTGACCTGTCCAGGACACAATAAAGGGTTCATATAGAAGTGAAATAGGCCCTGTGTTACTGACAGGTATAAATAATATGGTTATTAAAATGTGGGAGAGTGGTAGAGAAGATTAAAAAGAAGAATCAGCTAAATTCAAGTAGACATAGAATAAAAATATAATGAGAAAGCCTTAGAAGATGCAGCTTAATGAAAAAATATTTCAATGCTAGAGGATTACAAAAAATTAGAAAAATATGTGACTTTCAGAAAAGAAAGAGAAGCTTTAGAATGACTGAAGAAACCTTGGAGAGGTGAGAATAAAGCAACAAATTAGTCAGTTATTAATAGAGACCTAAAGAAAGAGGAAAACTGGATTATAGTGAGGGGATGTTGAAAACACTTTTGAGCCAAAGTCATAAAAAATGTGTGAGTTAGAAATAAAAGTGTCCAAAAAAAAAAATACAAGGGCAGTACAAATGGTAGGGTTGTAGAGTAGCCACTGAGAGAACCACCATCAATTCCCTAAAAGACAGTTGTGATTACTTCATAATTTGTTCTTTCTCAAAGAAGCATTGATAGGGATACCTGTCTTTAATAGTGAGACAGTATGGGGTAACTCAACAGAAGTCAACAGCCCACTCACATTTTGGAGAACATTGGTGGTAGATCTACTTGCCCTGGGATATGATGATTTAATTTTTCAAAAGAGAAAACTGAGGATACTAGGTGAGTAAACTTTCCAAAAGGCAAAGCAGCAACAATAAAATAATTTAGTAACTGCTTTGCCATTTCACAGAAATAAAAGCATAAATGGAAGTGACTTAGTCATTTAGGACAGGGGAAGCATTTAAACCCAGCTGCCCCCCAAGCCTCCTGGTGTTGGGTCCTATACAGAGTTCTTAAAAGAAACAGTGTGTTCACTCTATTTCTTGCCAATTTTGGAAAAAATTAAAGGCCTGCCCTAGATTGTGAGGGACTTTTTTGAGTATGGGTTTTCTCATCTTTGCTGACAAGGCTGGGTAAATTCTTGTAGTAACAATTTACTAGCCTACTGGCAGTAAAATTTATTCAGAAGCATACATAGGGTTTGTAAGTTATGAACTTGAAATGTCTTTTCAAGAATTTTGCACACTTCATCTTCTTTAGTAATCTGCAACTCCTCTTGAGAGCCCACATTTTATAGCAATTTTAGCATTTTATATCAAATTAGACCAAAGAAAAAATATACACTTCAAGGCCCTCAGCAATTCAGGAGTCTCAATTGCCAAGTTTCAAAAATACAGTTTTTGCCTGTGTCTTAAAACTTGACAGGACCTAGAAGCTTACTGGGAGCCAAAAGTGACCTGCCATGAATATATCATTTTCACCATCCTAGAATGACCCTCATTTGCATTCTTTATTATTTCTATTGCTGAGGCTATCTTCAAACTACAGAGCTTGCCAAAAACAGTATACACATTTTAATAAAGAAAAATGTATTAAAATCTTAATACTCAATTTCTAAAAATAAAACAAAGATGCATGCAAGTTACCTTTGAGTTCTTCAGTTATAGGAGGTGCTCAAAGTGGTTACCATCATTGTTTATCTAATGCATAGCTAATATCTCTTGAAATGTGCACACATTTCTTGGCACCCCAGGTATAGCCCAGAGCCTTGTTTTTCCACCAGTTTTTTACTTGTAAATGGGTGCTCTCTTAGTGGCATTTTTTGTTTGTTTTTTTGGGTAGATCCCCGACTGAGAACTGAACCCAGGCTGTGTTGTTAAGAGCACTGAAGCCTAGCCACTACACCACCAGGGAACCTCTGCTTAGCAGCATTTTAAATCTCAAGGCTTGGTTCAGCCAGGGCTTTGACACACTAGCTATAAATGGTTTTTCTTTTGATATTTATTATGTGAATCTGATGTTTTGACACCTCCACTTTGAGTTAAAGAATGTCCTTCTAAAAACAATGGAATTCATGTCATTTTACTCTAATGAATGAAACTAAGAGAAAGCAAGAAACAGAAATTTAAAACAAACAGAAAACAAATTCATGATTATAGAAAACCTGATGTTTTTTACCAGAAAAAAATGAAAGTGGGAGTAGAGCAAGAAATGTTGAAGTTAGTAAACATTAGAGTGAAGGTAAGAAATTAAAACAGGTGTAAAGCCCATGATGAATTTTACACACATACAGAATCTGTATTGTATAGTTATAAACCTAAAATTTTTATTTGTAAACTAAGGAATGTTTCACAATATAATTCATCTGAAAAATTATGGGTGGATATATTATAAACTAAGGAATGTTTCACAATATAATTCATTTTAAAAATTATGGGTGGATATATTGTACATCTAAACTTGGTTAATGAATTTCATTTTGGACAATGAAATGACAAATTAAAAATTTTCCAGTTTTAAATTTTGAACATAATTTTTTTGTAATTTCATTTAAGAGTATTTAGTGATCTACAGGTAACTCTTTAAATAACAGCCAAATTTTTTGCATAATATATTGATATTTACCCATAAAATCATGTGTAGTAACATGCCATTAAAATAATAATTGATAAGAACATGTGGAGCAGATATGTAGACACTAATTCAGGGCACTTACACTTAAAAGCTTTGTTATTGTTTTAAAGTGTCATTATTTTCACATGTTTGAGAAATGTAATGAGAATAAAATTTGGTTCAGATTTGTAGAGTTTTTCATTTCAAAACAGTTTCATTTTATTTTATTTATTTATTTCTTTATATTGGGGTGACATCTGTTAGCAAGGATTACATAGGTTTCAGGCATACAATTCTACAGTGCATTGTCAACTTGATGTATAATAAGTTCACCACCTAATGTGACTTCCCTTTTCATCACCTTATATTTAGCTTCCCCCTCCTCTCCACCCCCTCTCCTTTCTCCCCTCCCTAACCCACTCGTCCCCAAATAAACATTAAACTATTGATTGTGTCCATGGGTTATTTGTTCATTTTATATAAGTACATCCTCTTGTGAACTGTGATGGGCATTACAAATGACATAACTTGTATTAAGACATAAAGTACTTGATCTGAATGTGGCCTACACTCAAGTCATGTCACACTACCACTTACAGGGAAGTGCATTGTATTAAATTTTAAAAAATAAAGGATTTCAAAATACAGTGCACTTAATTGTCATACAGCCTATGAAATTTTTAGAGAAATAATAAAAATAATCTTTTAAAGCAAGATGAAGTTTTTACACCCATAGAGTTTTTTTTCTAGTCTAGTTTTAACATTAGTTATAAAAGAATACCCATCAATTAAACTTGATATAAATTCATTGCTATTATTCTCTATTAAATTAAACTCAGCTATTAAAATTTCATTTATGATAAACATCATGGAAAGTCTGGTTAGCTGCAAGAGGGCTAGCTTGAACCAAAACCAAAACCAAAAACAAAAACAAAATACAATTAAAATGTGAGTGTAGGCAAAAAACAGAGCAAGGATATGCACTCTTTTTTAGGCTAAGTGGTCCACACAAGGGCTTTGGCCTTGCTCCATCAGGGGTCTGATGCTTCTGAAAATTTATTTTATAAATATATGTGCATGTCTCTTAGTTAACCAACATGTCAAGTATGGCCATATTCTATCTTTAAATTATGAGAGAGGAAGAATTGTATATTAAATTATTCTAGGAAAGTTAGGTTCTTAATGACAAAATGTATAAATGTAAGAAATGATTTGGAGTTCTAAAATATTAAACTTATAACAGTGCACTGGTACTGAATACATTATTTGTTATTCAATATGTTTTCATTGCCTTTGTTCCCATATGGCATATGCCCTACCTGTTAAGGAGACTATGATGGTAACAAATAGTTGATTAAAAGCCTATGTGTTAATGATGAGTAGCAATGAGTTGGTTGTGAAAATGTGGGAAAGTGATAAAGAAATTTAAAATTGGGTGGACTAAAAGAGACATGAAGTAAAAGCATAAAGGGATGATTTAGGCGGGTGAAGTTAAAGAGGGACTATGTTGTGATGGAGGCTTAGCACAATAGGCAGAAAAAGTGAAGCTTTTCAAACTAGAAGAGATGCTTAAGAATGACTAGGTCACACTGGAATTGGTGGTGGTAGAAAATCAATTTTAAAGTGGTTGGTTAATGAGACCTAAATAAAGAGAAAAACTAGATGATGAGGGGAAATAGATTAAAGAAAGAGAATGTCATTAGAGATACTTTGGAGTAAAACTCAAATAAGATGGGTGTGTTAAAGTTTGGAGTGTCCCAAAAATAAAATGCAAAAATAGCAAGAAAAGTGAGAGATGTGAGAAGCTTTTGAGAGAACATACATTCAAACCACAAAACAAAGCTGTGATTACCATATTTTGCTTTGTATAATGTGCTCCAGCTTTTTCAGGAAGTGATTACATACTATAATAAAGAGAATAAACTACATAGAATAATACTTGTTGATGTCATTTCATGTGTTTTATAGGAAACTTTTCTTAACATTATTATTCAATTATTACATTTTATTGCCTTAAATGAAACTTTACTTTTTATTCCCATACTAGGTAGTCATTATCTAATTAAGTTAAGCAACACACTTCAAATTTTATTAAAGAAATTCTTTGCTAATTAGATGCAATGTGAAATACAAATTTGTCCAGTGAAATATCTGAAAATTGCCTGCTTTTTATTTATTCATTTTCTTTCTTTATTTTTTGAAAATTATAATTTTTCAATTACATTTGACATGCAAAAATATATTGGTTTCAGGTGTACACAACAGTGATGAGTCATTTATATAAGTTACTGAATCCTCAGTCTGATAAATGTGGCTCTTCTCTGAAACGTGCATAGTTATTACAATGTTATTGACTATATGCCCTATACTACAATTTATATCCATGTGACTATGAATTTGTACTTTTTGATTTCTTCCTCATTTCTACTTATTTCCCCAGCTCTTCTCCCATTAACCTCCTCAAATCCAGTACCCATCTAACACCACACAAAATTATTATAACCTTATTGACTATATTCTTATGTTATACACTTTATTTGCATGTCCTCAGTTTTCTCATTTGCAAAACTAAATCAGTCTGTTTTGGGGCAAGTAGATACCACCAGAGTAGTACACTGGCAGTAGACTTGCATTCAGTTAACCCAGAATGACTTACTAACACAGGTAATTTTCACTATCAAAGCATGAGTTATTAATATAATCAATCTAGTATATTTATGAGCACTGTAAATAATAGTTTTCCTCCAAAGCTTATTTTATTTCTCTCTCATGTAGAAGCTACTAGAACACCTTTGGCTCATATGGCAAATAAGTTCTTTTAAACTTGTTGTGTAGCATAAAAACAATAAGTTATTACTGGTTGAGATGATTTCATAAAAATTCTATGACCCTATAAATGCCATATAAATGCTACTCTTCCGTTTGTTTTATTTTTTAAACTTCAGTGTCTCCAGTATTCATGCTTTCATGAGACTTCAGATCACCTCTAATGCCATACATGCAGGATGAAATGGTCACCACTCAGAACTGAGTAAGAAGCTATGCAAATGGTGAAATATGAGCCTAGACATAGCTATGTAAGAAAGGCAAGCTTGAATGAGAAAAAGAGCTGTGGAAAATGTACAGAGCCTAGGCAAGATTGAGATTCATTGAGAAGCCCAGCTGCAAGGTTAAGAGTAATGGCTTTGCTCAATCAGTGCTCTGATGTTATTTAAAATTTATTTTAAAGTACATGTACATCAGTTTATTTAAAAAACTTGTTAAACCTGGTCATACTTTGTCTTGAAATTGAGGGCAAGTAAGGAGTGTATATTGAATAATTTATGACAAGATAGCTTCTGTATAACAGAACATTTAACAGTGGAAACTGGTTTTGGGTTTAAATAATATTCAAATTAACAATGTGCACTGATACTGAATACATTCTCCATTCTTAATGTTTTTCACCTTCCCTGGTTTTGATGCCATGAGCACTGATGTGTTCTAAAAACAATGATGGGCTTAAGTAGTTGAATAAGGGGCTATTTATGGATGACAGTTAAGTGTAAAGTAGTTATAAAAATTTTCTGCAGTGTAAGAGTGGAGAGAAAAAAAATTGGGTTGCTCTAAGGTAACATTCAGCAAAAGAAGAATGAAAATGCTTTGTAGAAAAAAGTGTCCAAAATTGGTGCTAAAAACAGAACCCTATCGAAAGGTATTATAGCTATGAATGGAAATAATAGGTAATGTGGAAATTGTAGAAAACCTGGTGTAGTTACAAAATAAAAAAGGTAATAAAGTGAGTAGTGAAAGGGTAACTGGAGTTAAAAAGATAGATTTTTTGGGAAGGTTTTTATTCTAAAGTACAACAACAGAAAAAGCAAAAACTTTCTAGAGCAAATTTCAAGTAAACTCAGTGTGTCTCAGAAATAATTATCACTACAAGAAAATTAAAAAACAATCTGAACGGTCCAGGGAAATAAAATAGCTGCTAAGACTGCCAACATTGACAACATAAATAAGAACTGTGATTAATTGACAGTTCTTATTTTAAAAAGCATTGATTGTGAAACCTACCTCTTCCAGTGAGGTAGTGTGGGGAAGCTATGCATGTAAACTAAATTCTTATATTCCAGAGAACTCTTATGGTTATCTTCTTTTACTGGGCCAAGCTGTTTTAATTTTTCATTAGAAGAATGTGAGGACACAAGTTGAGTAAATGCTACAAGGGGCTATGGTCAAGATAGATGAAATGAATTTTAGTGACTGCTTTGTCAATCAGTAGAGCTGGAGCCAAAAGCGTTAAAAGTCGTTAGACATTCAGTGCAGTGGTGAAAAGGCAACTATGCTGCAGCAACATTTCATGGTGTTTATTATTGTACTGATTCTTCAAAATAGTAAATGTGTTGATTCTCTGAACTTTTTATTCTAGGCAAATTTAAGGCCAAACTTTCTTGAAGGTGTCTTTTTTGAATTTGGGTTTTTAAAAATTTCTTTTGGAAAATCTGGGATAAGTTATGTAATACAGGTATTTACAGGCTACTTGCTGTAAACTTTGTTCAGCAGCAAATGTTTGATCTTTGGGTCTTAAACTTAAAATGACTTGTAAGGACTCCTACATACTTAAATTACTCAAGAAATGTCAGATATTTATTGAAGGCTTACTAATTTGTAGAACCACCCTTATTGCACCTTCATTTCAGAAGAGATCAGAGAGGTAGAATATATACTTCAGGGTCCCCAGTGATTCTGCAGCTTAGATTGATAGCTAGACAAAATAAGTCAGCTCAGGCGTGTGCCCCAAATTGACATTACATGGTGAATGTTGTAGAGCCAACGATGACGTTTCATGCACAGTCATTATTCATCTTTCAACTGAAGGCCAAATTTGCATTCTGTGGTATCTGGTTTGCTAAGGCAAGATTCAAACTTTAGTCCTGAGGCTTATTGAACCACTAATTTTTAGCCTGGAGATTGAGGCTCATTGAAGAGCATTATAAATTACCAGTGTCCATTTAGCCAGCAGCTTTGGGTTTTGCAACTCACTAGCTATAAATAAATCTCTTACATTTATTCTGTAAATTTGGCTTTAAAACCCCTTCCAATTTGAGTTAAATATAGTATGTCAGGTTGCAGAGAATTAATATCATTAAATTTTTATTTCATAAAAGATGACAAAAGTAAGCAAGAAAGGATGATTTAAAAAAAGAGAAATGAATTAATGGAAACAGAAAACATGGTGGTGGAGACCTGAAAACATGAAAGTGAGGACAGAGAAAAAATTTATAAGCCAGTCAACTGTAGAGTGAAAAAAAAAATAATCTGCACACCATCGCAGCACCCACCATAAGTTATAAGACTCTGCAGTCAGGTTACACATGTTAAATTTAAATGAGTCACTTAAGAGATTTTAGACAATATAATTTATCTTAAAAAATACAAATCAATATTTTGTACTTCTGAACTTGGTTCTCAAATTTTACTTATGACAATGCAGTGACAAATTATGAATTTTCAATTTTACATTTTGAATATCTGTTTTCATTAATTTCACCTAAATATCTTCTAATAATTTTAAAGAAATTGTAAAAAATTACAGCACAAGGGAGCATAAAAAAATTACAACTAAGAATTTATTAATGAGTGTCAGTCCCCAAAGGGTTAAAGCCGAGACCACTGTAAAGAATTATGGCCAGGCCCATTGTAAAGTGTTAAAGGCAGGCCCGCTGCCCAGGCTTGAGTTTAGTATAATCAGTCCATGTCTGGGGTTGAGGAATTCCTGGGGCTGACATTTACTGAGCATGTACTGTCTTATGTAACTATGAAAACCCAAACAACTGCTACTGGACAGATGCAGCAAGATGTCACTTTTGTTTGAATACGTGTATATAGTCCCAGGTGCGCAAAAAGGGGCTTGCTAGCCTGCTTGCTTGCGGACTTGTTTATGGTCCCCCATGTCAGTTCCACGTGTGTTTTTTCAGCTGAGTGTGCCACTGCTGAAAGCTGTCCTGGCTGGAAACCTTGGCAATGACATTTGGTGTAGTCTACAAGATGAGGTGAGTACTACCCCCAGCACCTCTGAGGGTCACCGAGTGGAAGAAATGTGACCTCCCACCTCCCTGTGGTACACAGTGGCCACATATCTGGCCACATAGATGGCTCTGGAAGACTGGGATGAAATTAGGCAAACACCTGAGGATATCAAGAAGGCCCTGGAATCTATGGAGCCAAACGTTCTGCCAGCATACCAGGAGGTGGCTGGGCAGGTAGCCTGGATGTTTCTGGTGGTGCTGTGGCACACCAGCCAGGAGATGCCAATAGGTATGCCAGTTGCAGTGCTGGGAGGAAATGCTGAGAGTGCCTGGTGGCTGTTGAACATATGCTGCAAATCTCGGAGGAGTCTGTACAGTCCTCCAGGGAAGGTAGTCCAATATCTATATTGCAGGCCTGACCCTTGGTGCAATGGGAGGTCAAGCTGGAGCAGCAAATGGAGCCAGGGGGTCAGCCGCAGGGGGCCCCCCTAGGCCAAGCAACATATGACAATGACTGCATACTTGCCTGGTGAATTATAGGAATTGGTGAAGCAGGTATGTCAAAGGGCTGGGGAAACAGTACCAGGCTGGCTATTTGGGTTATGGGACGAGGGGGTGGAAGGAACAGATTTGTCCCCTGATGAAATGTCCCAAATGGCTTCCATTATGGTACTCCCCTTCTTGAGGCAAATGCTACAAAATATAGTCCACACTAACCATGATGCAAGGAATCATTCCCTGATCAATTGGTTAATGGCAGCGGCCTGAATGGTTTGGGCAGAAGCCTCTGAATTGCCTGAGACTGTGAGCAACTGGTCCACGTACTCTGACCTAGTGCAAACTATGCAGGAGATGGGCGTGCAATAGATGATGTTTCAGATACACTACTATAGCTCTGATGAGGAAGTTTTCACCACTAGCATCAGGACCCCCAGGAACTTTCAGGACTATGGCGGCTCTTCGAGCTCCCAATATAGATCAGCAGGTGCATGAAATAACAGCCATCCTAGCTCAATTGGGGGATATGGAAGTGAAGCAAAAAAAAAAGGTGGCCAGGTGAGGCTGCTACAGGGCCACAAGGGGTCCCCACCCAAAGGACACCCAAAGAACAAAGGGTCTCAAAAGGGTGGCATTCAGCCTGCAGTGAGACTGAGCCAAAAGCAAATGTGACTTGATCTATTAGCTGTGGGAGTACTGCAGAGAAAATAGAGCATCAGCCTATGGGAGTGCAGCTGGCTCCGTGGAAGGACCTGAAAACTAAGCAGCAGTTTCCTCCCCTGCCAACTGCTACACTCCCAATTTGGGAGTTGAGACTGACTGATTTTTACCCAGACTAGGGGTCTGGCCAAGGTACCCGGTTGAGGGGAAACCTGGGGGACTAGAGGCTACATGTTGAACTTGCTATTTACTGGTCCCCTCATAATGTGCAGCAAGTACTAGCCCTTGTGGACTCTGGAGCCAATAGTACTTTGCTGTATGGAAATCTGGATCACTTTAGTGGCCCTATAGCAACCATGAGAGAAATATGGAGGCCAGATGATACGGGTCAAACAAGTAGTTGTGATCCTGAGCATTGGGCGATTGCCCACACAAGGCTATAAATTCTGTCTCCCCTATTGTAGAATATATTCTAGGGGTGGATGTGCTGCAAGGATTGGGAATCTCGAAGACAATGGGAGAATTTTGCCTGCATACACGTGTGGTAAAGACTATTGTTTGGGGGCATCCCCATCATGCCCCCTTGGTATTGCCCCAGGCTACCTGTGTTGTGCATACAAAACAATATTGGCTATCAGGAGGGCATGAAGATATTGGTCGTACCATTCTCTTGAAGAAGCCCAGACAATCTGCCCAATGCATAGCCCTTACAATTCTCCTGTATGGGCAGTGAAAAAGCCTGACGGATCCTGTGGACTATCAGGAGCTAAATAAAGTGACACCCCCATTAAATGCAGCAGTGCCCAATTTTATGGATCATATGAACAAACTCACACATGAACTGGAACAGTATCACTATGTTGTGAATTTGGGAAATGCCCTTTTTTCCCATAGATATAGCCCCAGAGAGTCAAGAGCAGTTCGTCTTCACGTGGAAAGGACAATGGACTTTCCTGGTGCTTCCCCAGGGATATCTGCACAGTCCCACTGTGTCCCACTGGTGAATCAGGACTTGGCAACCTGGAAGAAGGCAGCAGGGTTGCATCTGTACCATTATATTGATGATATAATGCTAACCTGTGATTCTCTTGCAGAGCTCAAGACTGCGGCCACCAGTCCATGAGAAGTCCTCAAAACCTGGGAGTGGGCTGTCAATGAAGACAAGGTCCAAGGGCCTGGGTTGTCTGTCAAATTCTTGAGAGTTGTTTGGTCAAGTAAGTCTAAATTTTTGCTGGAGGCAGTCATAAATAAGATACAGGCATATCCTTGCCTGACAACAGTGAAGCAATTGCAGACCTATTTGGGTTTGTTGGGCTATTGGAGGGTGTTTATTCCTCATTTAGCCACTTTAATTCTCTCCTTGCATCACCTGATATGGTAAGGGGCTACTTGGGATTGGGTCCCAGAGATAGAACAGTCATTTCGAGCTACCAAGTAGGCTCATGCCCAAACCGTAGGAGTGTTTAACACCACCCTTCCATTCCTTTTAATGGTGTCAGTTGATGACAATGGGTTTGGGTGGCAGAAAAATGGGACTCGTAAAGTGCCCATTGGTTTTTGGTCTCAATTGTGGAAAGTGGTGGAAGCTCTCTATTCCCTTATACAGAAACAGCTAGCTGCTATTTGTGTTGCCCTTTTGGCCTGTGAGGCCATAACAAGTCCTAATCTTGTAACCAGTAAAATCAAGATATCCAGTAAAAGGCTGGTTGTGCTCTTGGTTATGGACACCATGGACAGGGGCAAAGCTCTTACTGGTCACATTGTTGTTGTGAGATGAACACATTGCCTATATTTTATCTGAGGATAAAGATCTCCTTTAATGGTATCACTATCTGCTTTGACCTACCACCCAGGCAAACAGCAAGGAATAGCATCCTGTCCTGGGCACATACTTTTGCTCAGGTGCATAATGTTTCCCACTGCACAGAAATACCAGTAGAGGCAGGTGAGGGACTTCCATGGTAGATTCACCTGGCTTCCCTAAACAACTGGACATGGTTACATACATGGAACAGCACCACTGAATGGGACCAATGTCGCTGGCCAATGGACAATTTGCTCCGCTAGGACCATAATAACCAACACCCTTTGTTTGGCTATGCAATGACTAATGGAGGGGGTTGTGTGGTGGGGGAACATATGGGACTACAGGAACAAGTCCTGTTATGTATGTGACAACATTGTTCAGCTGCTAATTGCATTGCTGGTGGGGTGCCCCCACATTTGTGTCAGAATGTTACCCATGTGCTGACCCCTCACACTTGGTGGAACTCCTTAGGATCCACCTGGCGGTGGATACTAATAATCCTAGCAATTATTGCTAGCTGTCTGGTAGTTTTTCACTGTGCCCTATATTGCTGCTGTGGGCTATGGGCTCAAGGATATGCATTATGAGCAAAGTTCTGTGCAGCGATCCTGTAGGGGTGGAGTGTCAGTCCCCAAAGGATTAAAGCCAAGCCCACTGTAAAGAATTATAGCAGGCCCACTGTAAAGGATTAAAGCCAGGCCCACCACCCAGGCTTGACCTTGGTATAATCAGTCCATGTCTGTGTTTGAGGAATTCCTGGGGCTGACAATTACTGCACGTGTACTGCCTTCTGTAACCATGAAAACCCAAACAACTGCTACTGGGCAGATGCAGCAAGATGTCACTTTTGTTTGAATACATGTATATAGTCCCAGGTGTGCAAAAAGGGGCTTGCTAGGCTGCTTGCTTGCGGGCTGTTTATGGTCCCCCTATGTCAGCTCTGCATGTGTTTATTCAACTGGCTGTACCACCGCTGAAACATGCCCTGCCTGGAAACCTTGGCAATGACAATGGGTGTGGTGTACTTTATTCACTAAAAAATTTGTAACAAGATTGCATTAAATAATAAATAAAGATGATATGAAATAATGTTGCTTACCCTGCACTAGGGCATGGTGAAGCATATAATTGTCCTTAGTGTTTTAAAATGCCATTAATTATTTTCAACTGAAAACTGCCTGATAAATCTAAGAAAACAAATTAATTTGAAAAATGGTCAGAAAAATTTATGTTTCAGCAGAGTCATTTCAAACAAGTACATGCTTTTTTTTTTATTGGGGTGACATCTGTTAGCAAGGATTACATAGGTTTCAGGCATAGAATTCTACAGTGCATTGTCAACTTGATGTATAATAAGTTCACCTCCTAATGTATGATGATCTCCATGTCCGTTCATTTTGTTGCAAATGGCAATATTTCATCTTTTCTTATAGCTGAGTAATATTCCATTGTGTATATGTACCACAGCTTCTTTGTCCAGTCATCTGTCGCAGGGC